>JAODPA010100083.1:0-21471 GCA_025585075.1 Nepenthes mirabilis | reverse complement strand
AATTGAATTAATTAAGTAAAATTATATATATTTCAACACACAAAGACAAAAAATATTGAGCTGAATTTCTAGAATTTAGCAAGAGGATGGCAGCTCACGGGGTGCAGCCAAACTGATGGGTACACCAATAATGGGCTGGCCCAAGGAAAGGTCAACGGAAGCCCAAGAAGTCCGGTCAACATTCTTTGACGGCCCAGTGGGAAAACAGGCCGAGGAATTGAAAAGCCTAGGACGGCCAACGTTGACGTTGACCGTCCTGGCTGCCAACTCACTCGAGAACGGTCAACACAATGTTGACTGCCCTTGCCCAGCCTGATTGGGCCTTTAGAGGCTTTGCTACAGTGATGGGCCTATTCCATTCTTGCCCACAGCCCATCAGTTGATCGCCAGCCACTTTGCCTTCGTTCTCTACGAAGGCGGCTGACATACTGACGGTCAACTCAAACGTTGACCGCCTGCGCCCTACACATTGGGCCCAAATGACGCCTTTCTACAGCGATGGGCCTGCTCCGTTTGGGCCCACCACTCACCAGACGGCCAACCATAGCTTTCCACTAGTCTCCCACGATCTTAATCTACACCAGAAAGGATGCTAACAAGATTGGCGTCCTTCAATGAAGGAAAGCACCAATCTTCCCAATTTCTTGCCCGCCAAGGTAACCCAACGGCAATGTACTGAAAAGGATGGACGTTAGTTTGGAAAGTTGTTGGCCTCCTTAGAAGGAAAGGATCACGCCCACCTTAGCAATTGGTATCTGCTCAAGAGGGCAAGCCAACCAAGGTAGAGACAGGAGGGATCACGCCTTCTAAAGGAGGATGATCACTCTCTCAACCAAAAAATAAACCCTAGAATCCACATTCTAGGCACGTCTGCATTCGCTGACAAACCCTAGAATCCTCATTCTAGGCACGTCTGCATTGGCTTAAAAAACCCTAAGTGCTCTAAAAAACAAGCTCTGACTCCCGGCAGCCAAACTCTCGAACACAATGAAACTCTAAGGCAACGAACGAGTCTCTACAGCCGTTCTCTACCTTCCCACCATCCAAATACGAGAAAGGCCTTGCGTCTCTCTGACATCTGGAATAAAACACTCTCTTTCCCTTCACTCTCCCTCAATTTCAGTTTCTTCCCTCTTGAAGACTGTTTTACTGACTTGAGCGTTGGAGTATTTTCGGTGGGATTATATCCTGCCGTTAACGCTGACCTCTTGTTTGCTTTAGTGGTGTGCAAGATTCGCACTCAGTGAATGGAGCCGGTTCAATCCATCCAAGAGAATTCGAATCTGTTCAAAGTCGGATCCAGATACGCATCACAAACAACCTCTATAATCATCCAAATTTTTAATAATTCGATAAAGAATTGACAAACACATTGTAACGAACAAGATAACTAAATACTACCTAAACATAATGTCCATTAATAACTAAATATAAATAATAATAATAATCAACCATACATATAAACAAAATATACAAAGGATCCAAAATTCCACCACAAAATCCGTGCTTCAATGCTGTATTACCAAAATAAGGCATTGGATCAGAGAGATGCCACTAGGTCCCCAAAATAAACAAACCATAATGATCTGTGAAAACATTTATATATCTATCGATACACAGTGGAAACTAAATTACCAAAGTATTACCAAAATAATCATAATACATCAAAATATCCTTCCAACATATACATATATCAAAATAATCATCATCCTTAGCCTAGCAACCTATGACCTCTATTCTTTCTCATCAGGTATTAGCTCGTGCTCATCTGAGAGTAGGAAAAATAGTAAATGAGTGAGTCAAATGTTCAACAAGGCACAAATATAAATAAGGATAAATGCAGTATATTTTAAAATAGAATCAAATGAACGAAATAGGATCATAATGCATATAGAAATATAAAATATGAACAAATAGGATTTATGTAACGCATTTAACTTTCATATTTTACTTTTGATTCCATTAGCCTTCAGACATTTAGAAATTTATTCATCTTTAGTAACAAAAACTAGTAGGCCTTACCAGCTAACAAAATAGCCAAATGAGAAACAGAATGTATATGCTTCCACACATTCTAAGGCAATATCCATGCAATTCAACATTCCATGGCGAGCGGTATACCTTTAACCCGATATATGAGGTCATAGTCCTTGTTGCCACCAAAAGTTCCCCCGTGGCCTAAGGCATTTGTCGATCTACCATTATAATATCATAAGACATGTTAGAAAATATCACCCGCTGAAATAAAAATTCTTAGTCTAATTTCTTGATTACTTTTTAGATTTCTTATTAAAAAGTCGACACAAATCGACATAGTTCTTATTCCTTGATTTTCTCACTCCTGGAGAAAATACCACTAGTAGATAATAAATTGCAGAGTTTTAATTTCTTGATACAGATTTCAAATTTCATATTCTTACAAATACAGATACATATTTCTATATTCTTGTGAACTTAAGTCTTAGACTTTGATAGATACTCTTTCATAAACTAAAATTTGAATTTAGGTTCCAGGGTTTCAAACAACTTCAAGAATTTCCACAAAAATATGCAAAATAGGAAATTTTCACAATATCCGTCCATATACTCAACATATGGGGCATTTGCGAAAGGAAATTCGGTCATTTAAAGGACTTAACATAGTTACTCGAACATGTGAAGCATCATATACAGAATACCAATGATAAAACATCATAACACTTAAAATTATGGCATGTGTGGGGTTAGTGTTTTCGATTTAACACAACATTTCACTTAAACTTCAAAATCAGAAGAGAGATCGACATGTATTCACACTTTTCACACATTTTCTGCAAAATTGGAAGGCAAATCAATATATATGAACATTCAACACATCATTATTTTAAAATCTAAGCTTGGATGAGTATTTGAACAAAAATACCCGGAAGGAACAGTAAGAAATGAGCAACAAGAGAAAGAAAAGTATAGGAGTGCACTTGCCTTGACTGAATTGATAGGTTTCTCAACTAGCTCCATGCTGAAAATGAACTCGAGAGCCTCAAACTCCTCTTCTCTCTCTTTTCCACTGTGCTCTCTCTCTTCTCTCCCCTTTTTCTTCGTAAAATGATGAAAACTGAACCCGAGGCTTTAAATAGTTGAATTGGCACTCGAGCACAGTCAGGTGCCCCTCGGGCATGGAGTCACTGGATTCTACACTCGAGCATGCCTCTGGCGTCCATCAGGCGGTCTTAATCTAGAATTCGTCCCTTAGGTTTGAGCTTGAGTGACCATCAAGCGTCGCACTACTGGAATTTGCACCCCCGGCACCGCTTGGGTGCCCTTCGGGTGTCCTTCTTCTCTCTTATGTTTTGCTTCCAAATTTTAATTTTCACATATATTTAATTTAATCTTGATTATATTAATTTAATTATTCATAATTATTATATTTTAAAAACTGATACCTTACACACATGGCACAAAACTTCAACACACATATGGAAGCTCCAAAATACAGCTAAATTCAGCATGGATTTAGCAGCAAAAAGAGAGAAAGCCCTCGGCAGCTTCAGCAGCCCCTTGGAAGCCCTATATTCATCCAATTTCCAATACATTTCATAAGGAATTAGAGCCATACATGGTACAAGAATTTAATACACACATGACAACATCATAATCAATCAAAAATATAAAAGAAGTCAAGTGGAAAGTCCTACTCACAAAACTGCAACCAAGGAAAATCAGCAAGGGATCTACAAAGAGAAGAAGCTGCCACGGCAGCATATGTTCCTCCGATTTCCAACTAAATTTGAATAAGTCAAAGAGAAATAAAACTCACACACATAACATAAGGGTTTCTCACACACATGGAAACATTATATTCTACTCAAAAAATTCAAAGGAATTAAATAAAACACACACACGCACTCAACCGGCAGTCACAAGAAATCAGCAAGTGCTAATTTTATCTTACCTCATCAATGACCAAATAAAAATTAAATATAATTTCACCCAATTTAATAGCCACCAAATAGCATGGTGATTTAGCAAAATTAGGGAGATGAATCAGCCAAATTATAGGGGACACTAATTTGAAATTTAGTGGGTTAACCGATTGTGCTAGCAGTAGCCCAATTTTAGGATTTAATTCAATTATTTTGGCCTCTAATTTATATAAGAGGCTACGTGAGAGAAAAGACGGAGAAGAGGGAAAGAACCAAAGGAAAAAGAGGAGAAAAAAGAAAGAAAACAAGGGTAAACTGAGGAAAAATCAAAAGCTGGTCAGGAGGCACAGGAGGTGGAACAAAAAGCAAGGGAAGCAACATTTAAATTTTGGCAAGTGTATTTTAATTTTCTTCTTTGATTGTTGTTGATTCTTGTGAATTCTCCTTAAGTATTGTTGCTCCAATACTTAAATGACTCATGGATTTTATCATATTATCAATTTAGCATGTGAAATATTCGGCTGAATTTTGATGCCAGAATCAGTAGTAGGTTTAGCCACTGTTATTTGGTTGAACCTGTGAGGTACCAATTTTTAAAACATAATAAATATGAGTAACTAAATTAATATAAATGAATCAAGGTCCAAGGAGATTGGAGAAATTGGATTGAAAAGCCTAAAGACTTGGTATTGATAAAATTAGGAACCGGCATTATAAACCTTAAAATGTTAATCCGTGAATAAGATTCAAGTTTTAAATTATGATAATCATAATTTATTAAGCTAATATAATCAAAATTAGAGTACAAGAATGTAAAATATTTGGTTAAAATGGTCAAAACAGTTCTCAGACGGTGCATGTAGGAAGCTAGCTCACTACCGGCTTGACCCATGCTTGAGCCTCACTCGAGTGCCGATTCAAGTAGCATGGCACTCTTGAGGCTCCACTCAAGCACCGATTCTAGGGGAGGGGCACCTGAAGCTCCCCCGATGTGCGCTGGAGCATCAGTTCGCATATTTAAGGTCTCGTGTTCTATTTTTCTATCATTTTTGTGAGGAAAATAGAGAGAGGAGAGATAGAGAATCGTGGAGAAGAGAGAAAAGAGGTGATCAAGGCTCTCGGGTTTGTTTCGGCTTGGAGCTAGTTGAGGAAGTTGTAGATCAAGTCGAGGTAAGTAAACTGATGTACTTTTCTTTCTCTTGTTGCACTTTTCATTCCGTTCTATCTGGGTATTTTCGTTTAAATACCTATTTAAGCTTATCTTTTATAAAACCCATGTCTTGAGTATGGTTATTTGCCGATTTGGTATTCTATTTGGTAGTTTTATGCGGTATTGTGTTTCGTGGAAACCCTAACCCTGCACCACTTCATTTTTACCTGTTTATTTTAGAATTTTTACATGATTTGGTTTTAGATAATTAGAACCCTAGCTTATGACTGTGGTTATTTGGTATTTGTTCACATGTATTACGTATATATTATTTTGTTTGTTTTAAAAATTATGTTGGATGCTTTGGTGAAGGGATTTATTATCCGAAAGCTACAAAATTTTATTTGGCTCAACGTGGTAAGGATACTCTAATTTTTTCCAAGCATTATATTAATTTGTGCATGTATTCGAAGTCTTGTAAAGACTTAAGTTCCCAAGCAAATGACAATATGTATCTGAATTCAAGAAATATGAGAATTATGCAAAGTATACAAAGGAAACTCTACAATTTGTTATATTTGATGATTTGTTCTCCAAGGAGTGAGAACTTTATGTAAGGATATGGTGGACCTTCTCTTAAGAATAAGTAATCATGAAACTGGACCAAGAATTTACATTTCAGAGAACAGTATTTCTTGACCTACCATAGGATATTACAGTGGTAAACCAAGGAATGCTCTTAGGTCACAGGAGATGCTATTGCAGCATATTTTTTTGACCTCATATATCGGGTGAAAAGTATACCATCCACTACGGGACATTAAAGTTGAGGTTCGTGGGTAACGTCTTAGAATATGTGGATGCATATACATTTCTTTCCTCGTTCGGCTACTCCGTTAGCTAGTAAGGCCTACTACCTTGATCCCTAAATAATGAACAAATTTTTGCATGTTTTAGAACCTAAATGAATCAAAAATAAAATGTGAAAAATAAATATGTTTCAAAAAATGTATTGAATCATGTTTGATGTTTATGCATCTGTATTATATTCCTATTCCCCTCTTTTGATTTATTTTGAGTATATTACTTATTATCTTTAATTATGTTGAACCTTACTAAGTATTCGGCTCACTCTTTACTATTTTTTTGCCTTTAGATAAGTACAAGCTTATACCCGATAAGGTGGAGTAGAGAGTAGTAGTTGGCTAGGCTATGGACTTAGAAGATTATTTTGTAGACTTAGATTTTGTGGTTTCGTTCTTATGTAATGTAGGACTTTTATATATTTTGACGGATATGTATTTGTTATATTGATGATGTACAAATTAGTTTAGTTCCATTATGTATTGATGATTGTATATACTTTTTCAAGTTTTTATTGTTTAATTTTTAGGTATATAGTGGCATCTTTTATATGCCAACGTTGTATCCGGAGATATGATATTGGGACCACAAATGGATTGTGGCATTTTGGATCTTGTGTGTTTTTCATTGTGATATGTATATATTTTACAGGTGATATGTACATGTTTATGTTTAGTTTGATGGCCATTTTGCAGGCAAAACCTTGCCAGTTCTAATTAGAATATGGTCCGTCTCAGAACCAGCAACCTAATGATTTCCAAATAGGCTCAAATTTTGTGACCAATTAGCTAAGCCTCTTATTGATATTGTGACAAAATAGCTCATGAAATTGCACAGAATTAGTCACTACACCGGACCTCACATTAGCAACTAGACTATTTCAGTAGACTTGCTCGTATATGAAATTTGTAGCCTATGAATTGGGCCCCATATTGGCCTAACTAGCGGTCATATAAACTTAAGTACCTTATGATGATGTTCAAGTATCACCTTGTAAAAATTGTCCCCAAACAAAAACTAGTTGTATTAGAACATTACTAATACAAAATCTCTAATTACAATTTTAACCCAAACTGACTGAAATATTAGCCTAGATTAGCCATGAACTAGATATATTCTTGAAAATGAGTATCTTTTCTATAAGGAAACTTCCTAAACTGGTCAAGAACTGGCCTTAAATTTTCCATAAAATCAATAAAACAGAACTAGCCCATTTAGTAGTCCTGCTAATATTGGAATTGACAGTCTGGAGAAAAGAGGTTGAACCGGCCCTGAACTGGTTGAACCAACAGTCGGCCCAGCCAAAGTATAATGTACTGAGGCTAAAATCTCTACTAGTGAACCGGCCACCCAAAACCCTTTGAAAGGATTACTGAACCGAACCCTTAAATAGCATTAGAAATAGCAAGGCATCCTTGATGCTGAATCTGGCAGTCCAACAAAAAAGACTAAACTGGCTCTGAACCAATTGAACCAGTAGCTGATCCAACCACGTTATTTAGTACTAAGGTTGATCTATCAACCTATGAAATGACAGATAAAAATACTTTTAAAATTATCACTAAATTGGGCCTATAGATGGTGCCAAAACCAGCTAACAACACCCCAGTGGATGCTGGAAATTAAGCTACTGAATTGGCCCAATTCGGCTTCCGAACCAGTTGAACTGGCACTCAAGATATTTGAGGTAATATTAAGGTATGCACTGGTAAAAATATGCCTTGATCCGACCCCTGAACTAGGCCTTGAACAAAGTAAGAAGAATCAGCAAAATGCTAAAATTTCAGCAAATGGAGATGCCTTGAACCATTGAATTAGTTCATCTAACGGATTCATAGGTGAAGAAAATTAATAATAATAAATAAGCATGGACCTGCCCTAGAACCGATCGTTAAATTGGCCACAAATCAAGAGCTAAGTCTGTAAGTAATTGTGCTTAAATTGGATTGAAGAAATCAACCTGAGTTAGCGCAAACCAATTACTGAACCAACAACCAAATCAACTGAATATATTACATGTTAATTCTAAATTTTTAACATATGTAAAAGTTTAAGGTTAAAGCCACAAAAATGAACAACGTATTGATTTCTATTATGATTTACAGTTTATCACTAAAGATTGCAATTTGTGATTGTATGTTTTGATGTATATTTCAATATTACGGAAAGTTTACATGGAAGCTTTGCATGATCTAAGAATGATAAGTATTTTCTCCCAGAATGGAGAAAATTAAAGAAAGAAGTATTAAGAATGATTGTAAAAGCTTCCAACAGAGATTTTGAAAAGAAAAATTAAGAAACTGGACTAAGAAATTATTTCAGTGGGTAAAATTTCGGGCATGTGATAAAGATTACAATAGAAATTCAAGGATTATCCTTGCCGCAGATTTCAGTGGGTGATATTCCTTGACACACAGTAGGATATTACAATAGAAATTAAGGAATCGCCCCTTGCGCTACGGGGAATAATAGTGGCTTGTGGCCCCATCTACCAAGATATAATAGGTATGTACCACCCTGTCATCGGGGTGTAATATGGAGGATTATGGATATGGCTTAGATTATGTGATTTATATAATCCTTTCCTCAATTGACCACTGTGTTAGCTAGTAAGGCCTACTAGCACTAGTCCCTCAAGAAAAGAAAATGAGAATCAGTATAATAATAAAGTAAAGAAAGATAAATGCATTAGGGAAAATGCTTATTTCATTGCATTTCATTGTATCCGATTCTTATTCTTTATGATAACGTAATTTTTGTATAAATGTGTATATCTTTATATATTATGTACTTTACTAAACATTTAGCTCACTCCCTTACTGTTTTTCTAACCCCTCAGATGGTGAGTACGAGTTGGTATCCGATGATCAAGATTGAAGTTAGTATGGTTTAAGATTATGTATTTATATATTTTGATGAAATTGTAATGGATGTATGGAATATTGTAGTTGATATTGTAATAAAATGAATGAAACTTTTGGTATTACTTATTGGTTATGCTTCTGCTATGTATTATTATGGTCATTATTTATACTTCTATAGAAATTTTATCGTAATAATTTTAGTACGTAGTAGTATCTCTGAAAAATCTAATGCTGTATTCTATTCGTACAAGGTTAGAGTCACTTGATATGGCAATCACATAGATCCTATGTATAATGGTTATATATTTTGTTGATGTATATGTAATATGACATCTCATTAACTATATAAGAGGACATGGGAAGTCACATTATGAATGTATTTGCTTAATATATTATATACTAATACTTATTGAACTTTTGACTCACGTTTTCATTATTTCTTATCTCTTTAGATTAGAGGGCTACGGGTGTCTTATAGGGAGATTGGATATAATTATTTATAGAGACTTGGCCTTTATTTTGTGAGTATTAGTTTTGTAGTTGGATCACCTTCATATCAGTTGTATTTCGATATTGAGGATGTGGTGGTTTGGGTTGATACTAGTTTATTGTATTGTGATTATGATTTTTAGATGTTGAAGTCAGCCTTCATATTAGTCAATACGAACTTGCCCCTAAAAATTAATTGTATTGAGTACAATGAGATATTATTTATTGGTCATGAACTTGGACCAAAAATAGGTAATATAATCCACAAAATAAAGTCCCAAATGAAACAAATTCAACACCAAGCACCCAATTTGTGGAGGACTTGACAACACATCCAACAATCCTAACAATAATAAGAATAATAAACAAGAATAATGTCAATCTTTTACAAAACTTCTTTAGACTGCCCATCTAGACAATACATAGTCACATCCTACTTCAAAGTCTGCAAGAAAAATGTGACAACTCATAATATAAATAACCCATTAATCCAATACAAACCAATCAGTACAATATCCAAATATCAGAATAATCCAAACACTAATTCCATAGCAATAAAAATAATAATATTGATCTATCTATCATCTAAGGTGCTAAAATATATCTAATACATATACGTCCCAACTACAAACCAATAATTACAAAATATAAGTAAAGATCTCTACCAATGATCGCATCCAAGCTCCCCACAATATTCGTAGCCTACTAATCTGAAAGAGTTAGAAATAATGAAAACGTGAGCCAAATACTCATGAAATATCAGTATATGATATATAAAGCAAATGTGTGGGGTTTCGATTTCAAAAACATAGTAATTAGAAGGTAATTAAAATAATAACGATCAAAATTGGGTTTAGAAAATGAGGTAAAATTGAATTGGAAGCAAAAATAGGTCAAAGGGTGTCGGCACCTAATGAGTACCTGAGGCGCCAACTAGGTGCATCTTGGCAGAATCAACCACCTGAGGGTTGCTCAAGCGCCACCCAGGCAGTGGACTGGCAGAATGCCTCACTCGAAAGGCGCTCGATGAGAATTCGAGGTGCGGCGTTGGCAGAATGGTGCGCTTGATTATCGCCCGACTGGCGCTCGAGTGCCAATCGAGGTATTTAAATGTGCGAGGGTTTCATTCGGGGTATTTTTTGGCCATTTTTGCTTTTTAGAGAGAGAGATGAAGGGATAGAGAGAGAAGGTGAAGATTGAAGCCTTGGAGTCCGAATCCGTCTGAGAACTAGTTTTAAAAGTGATAAATAGGATCAAGGCAGGTGCTCCAATACCCTTTTCTTATGTTCTCTTTGATTTTCATTCGATCCTATTCGAGTCTTTTCATTCCGGTACCCTCCCACATCTTGAGAAATGTGGTACCCATGACCTTAGTGTAATTTATTTATCATTTGGAACTTGATTGCCCCTCTAATTTGTCAAGTTTGGCTTCACCAAACCCTAACCTATGCCGATTTGGGGTTTTCCCTATTCCCTTCGATTATATGTTAAATTGCTCTTAAGATATGAATTACCATGTTCAAGTTTTGCATATATATCAGCCAGGCGTTATATCTCACAAGTATCCCCCATTCGTGATGTCCGAAAGGTCTAAAACGGCCTTAACACTGTTCACCCAAGAATAAATGAGAATTTTGCATGCTTCCACTCTATTTAATTGTTATAAAATTTATGTCTAATTGTCAGCCCCAAAAACATATGGTTGTGCTCCGTTTGTAAAGAAATGTGTTCCAGAGGACCCCAAAGTGATAATTGCCTAACAAAATGGTAAGGAATCTTAATCTTTCCTATGCATTGTATCATCCATGCATCCAAATTGACTTGTGAAATGACTAAAATCCAAATGAAAGATAATAATCATATTTGTAATCGGAGGAAAGTCCACAATATGATAAGTGATTGAATGGTCCTCCTGGATTGAGATATTGTGAATTGAATTGTGGTGACTTTCTCTCAAATAAATAAGAACATGTGAAACTAGTACCATGGAATTGTGATACAAAGGTAATATCCTTTGGCCTACTAATAGCATTACAGTAGAGATTCAAGAATTATCCTGGCCATGTATTTCAGTGGGTAATACTCTTAGCAAAGCTTTGGATATTACTATGGAAGGACAATGACTTTCTCTGAGCCCCAAGGGTACATGTGGGGGCATATATGATGGTCGAATAGCTGCAAACCTTAAATGTAGCCAATGGTTGGGTAGCTGTAGGCCTAAAATATAGCCGATACTTTAAAATGTGTAGAGTAGCACATTCCTCTCATCGTTCTCCTACACTTTTAGTAAGGCTTGCTGACTCTAGTCTGCTAAGATGAATAAGCATAAATAAAGTATATCCAAAAAAATAAATAAATTGTATTCCAAAGCATATTTGATCATGTTCCTATTTATGCATCTCTTTCATGATTATGTCTCTTCCCCTTGCTTATCTTCGCTTATGTTGTCTACCGCTTTTGATTATAATGTACTTGTTGAGCTGTTAGCTCACCATTACTTCTCTTTCCTTCCATATGAGCAAGCCATTATACCCGACGAGTCTGAATAGGTTATAAGTGCAGGATAGGTAGCTGATATGGATTAGGAAGCTTTCAAGGACTTAGTTTTGTTATATTGTATTAGGCATGGATATTATAATAATTATTTTGATGCATATGGTTATGTATATGTCATGATGATGATGGATGTGTAGATAGTTTCCACTGTCCATTGATGGATGTAGTAACTTTCACATGTATCTTTTATGGTTGTAATTGGTTCCTAACTGACATCCTATAACGTCCCTGGGCACTCACTTGTGAATATTGTCCACTTTGCTACATAGACTGTGACGGCCCATACTAAATTACACATATAAAGTCGCCGTCAAGACTTAAATAAATATTAATGGACATAAAAATTTGCTTTTCTTTCTTACACAGGATTGACTGAGGCCGAACAATATGAGCTGGCCTTCCGATTTTAATTTCAAACCTGAGATGCATACTAGAATTATTAATTTCATTCATCCAAAAAGAAATCACGGAAACATGTGATCTTCATGTGTCCTGGGGCTTAAATCCTGGGGCTTGTTTGGCGAGTGGGCAATTTCTAATCATGTGTCCAGCCTGGCCACAGTTAAAGAAGACCCCCAACTTCTTATAGCAAGGCTTCCCTTCATATGATCTTCCGCAATAATCACATGCATTATTAGCCGGAGTTCAGAAAATCTGTACGGATTGGTTCTGCTCCCCACTGGACCTCGATAGTCTTGCTTTCTTAGAAAGGCCTTCACTAGCACTGGCCCTTGAAGTCTGACTAAACGTCCTTTGTCTGAGCAATGCTCCTCTCTCTAGCTCCTTCTCATAGATAACAGCCTTCTCGAGCACCTCTCCGTACGTGGCCAACGTCAGAGTTGAGAGATGCCTCCTAATATCATCCCTTAGTCCCTGAAAGAACCTCCTAGCCTTCCTTTCCTGGTCTTCCACCATATAAGGAGTATAGCAAGATAACTCTGTAAACTTTGCATCATACTCCACCACAGAGCGAGTACCCTGCCTTAGGCGAAGGAATTCATCCTCCTTCTGTCCACAAAGATTAGCAGGGAAATATTTCTCCAAAAACGCTGCTTCAAACATTTCCCAATTAATATCCCAATCTAGTACATTGAAAACTCTCTTCTGCATTTTTCACCAGTGGTGGGCCTCACCTGCCAACTTATGGGTGGCATAAAAACCATATCTCCAACATGACACTTAATTACCGCAATCACCTTCTTCAGTCATTGGATCTAAGTGTCTGCCTTCAATGGGTCGGGTTCCCCTGAGAATTCAGGAACGCGCTCGTTGGTAAAACGATCATAGACCAACCTCTCTTGGTGAACCGGAATTGGGGTGGTCACTGGAGTTGGTGGAGCCAAAGCTTCTATGACTTCAGCCATCCGGTCTAACAGGTTCAAGTATCTTGCCTCCCTATTCGGAGTGTTGTTAGTCCGTCCGGTTCGCCTTCCTCTGTTAGACATGGCTTCAGTGACAATTTTAATGTCTGAAAGAATATTTTCGTTAGTCAATTAGTCTAAAGATAGCTATCCGTCCAAAGCATAAATAAAACTAACCCTCTTCTTGCCCTAACTGATCATGTCCTAAGTTTTCGTGTTGATTGGAATTGTCCTAAAGCATCTCAGTTTTCTCTTTGATACCAACTGTGACGGCCCGTACTGAATTACACATATAAAGTCGCCGTCAAGACTTAAATAAATATTAATGGACATAAAAATTTTCTTTTCTTTCTTACACAGGATTGACTGAGGCCGAACAGTATGAACTGGCCTTCCAGTTTTAATTTCAAACCCGAGATGCATACTAGAATTATTAATTTCATTTATCCAAAAAGAAATCATGGAAACATATTAACATCCATCTTATACAGCGGAATATTTTACAAGTCTTCTCAAAATATCAAAAGAAAATAAAATTAAGCTCTTCATTGATCAGCTCCGGTCCGCTAGCTATATCATATGGTTCTACTCAATTTCGTCCTCCATAAGCCTTTCATCATCTGAAAAAGTGGCAAGAATGAGCTACAAAGCCCAGCAAAATACTCACATGCAGAAAATAGAAAAACATAAACATATATATATAAGCGAACATAACTTAGCATACAAAAATCATAATGTCTTTTCTTCTTTAGTTCGAAATTTCCTTCGTCTTTTTCTTATTATCTTGTCTTTCTGAAAACTCATAAAAACCACTGAACATTCTTATCATCTTTAGGGACTGGACAGGAGCGGACAACATCGAGGACGGGTTGTGTGTAACCCCACAACCTAAAGCCGTATCCCCTCATTGTGCTCCCCGGGGCGGGAGGTAATGCCTTTAACCCGGCGTACGGTGCCGTAGTCCAAAATCTTATGCCACCAAAAAGTTTCCTCCCGTGGCCCAGGAGGCAATCCTCGAGTGTCACTCCAATATCCTTTATCCATCTTTAACAGCAAGTTTAATGGAGACTCAGTTCATAGTTCTTGTCCTTTAATGGCCATCCATCATAGTTTGAAAGTCGAAAGTTGTAGAGTTTCACTTACTGTCCGGATTATATGCATTTTCATATAGCCTTGTTCTTTACTTCATCAATTGAAGTCTGTAAATCTTAAAGCCGAAGTTCTTTTCTTAGAAAGACGGAGTTCTTTTTCTCAAAATGTCGGAGTTCTTTTCAAAAGCCGGAGCTATCGGAGTTTATTTCTCAAAAGGCAGAGTTCTTGTCTAAAAAAGGGCGGAGCTCTAATACCGGAGTGATCTTTCCTAAAAATCTGAAGCTTTAAAATCAGAGTGATCTTACTTTAAAATCCAGAGCTTTAAAACTGGAATGATCTTTCTTTAAAATCCGGAGCTCTAAAATTGGAGTGATTTTTCTTTAAAAACTGGAGCTCTAAAACCAGAGTGATTTTTCTTTAAAAATCGGAGCTCTAAAACCGGAGTGATTTTTCTTTAAAATTCGGAGCTCTAAAACCAGAGTGATTTTTCTTTAAAAGGACGGAGTGCTTTTTCATAAAAAGTCCGGAGCTCTTTTTCTTAAACGGACGGAGTGCTTTTTCTTCAAACAGACGGAGTGCTCTTTCTTAAAAGGACGGAGTGCTTTTTCATCAAAGGACGGAGCTCTTTTTCGTAAAAGGACGGAGTCCTTTTTCTTCAAAAGTTAGAAGTCTTTTTTGCAATTATCAGAGTTCATATAATTTGACAAATAATCATATACTTCAAGCAGAATAAAATCCAACATCATGAATAGCAGAGTTTCTTTTAAACATGCGATTAAGAACAATAAATCACAAAAACAGAACAGACATCATACATACATAATTTCATAAGAATATCATATACTTACGTAGCAAACATGCATAAACATGAACTTTAAAAATAGGGCTGAGTATCTTGCCTGGGTTTTTTCTACTTTGCTTTGATCTTTACTCTTGCCTGGGTTTCTTCTACTTTACCTTGATTTTTTGGCCTCCCTTTACTAGAATTTCTATTACATACCTTATTCTTATTCTTCTGGTTCTTATTTATAAGTTTTAAGTCTGATGATTATCATTAATGAATGGCACTATAGGAGGAATGTTTTATCATTAATGATTGGCAAAACCCAAGGGAATGTTTCATCATTAATGATTGGTAAATCCAAGGGGAATGTTTCTTATTTATGGCTTTTACATTTTCTAAAAGTTCCCTTATTAATTAGGTCATTAATGGTTTTATATTTCCAAGAAGTTCATAAATTTCTAGTTAACTGAACTTAACGGGTTTTAGATTTCTTAATTAGTTCCTAGTTCACTGAACTTAATAGGATTTAGCTTTCTCATGTAAACACATTAAATTCCTGATTAACTGAACTTAACAGGATTTAGCTTTCTCATGTAAACACATTAAATTCTTAATTAACTGAACTTCACAAGATTTAGCTTTCCCATGTAAACATATTAAATTCCTGGTTAATTCAACAAAATTTTGATTTCATATTTCAGTCAACCATCAGCATTGACCGGATTACTCTTACACGACTTCTGGTCAACACTTGTTAACCAGATCATCAACTTCGGCTTTCTTCCCCCAATTCCACTTCGGCCTTACCAACCACAAAGCTACTCCGGCCTCCAATACACAATGCCACTCCGGTCTTCAAGTCACTTCGGCCTTACATTCATATAATGTACTCCAGCCTTCAATGGAACAAAATCGGATTTCAGAACATGTTTAAGGCCGGTTTCGATTTTTTTTCTTAAAGTGGCTGGACTTGATTCTCAAGAATGATGCCGGACTTGTTTTGCATCAAAGGAAATCCGGACTACTTTTCATCAAGGAAATCCAGACTAGATTTTTATCAAGGAAATCCGGACTAGATTTTCACTAAGGGCCGAACTTGATTTCCTCTAAAGGCCGATTTACTTTTCTTATTACATTTTTCGGTCAACTGGCGTTACCCAATTATAAGGATTTGATGACTGGAAATTTTATATGTTCAAAAATTTGGGTTGTTACAAAGACACACGGTTTTGTTCCGGGCAGACGGTCTCCACCGCCCCCAAAACGCATCCACAAGGGAGAGGTATCCACGCCCTTATAAGGTACGCTTCATTCCCCTCCCCATCTAATGTGGGACATCATAGTCCACCCCCCTTGGGAGCCTAGAGTCTGCGCTGGCAGACCAAATCGAGCCCCGTCTCTAATACTATTTGTAACGTCCCCAGGCACACACATGTCAATATTATCCGCTTTGGGCTAGGCTCACACGGTTTTGTTCCCGGCAGACCTATAGCCCCCAAAATGCGTCTACAAAGGAAAAGAATCCATGGCTTATAAAGCACGCTTCATTCCCCTCTCCATCCAATGTGGGATCTCACACATCCTTTCTAAGCCGACGTCATACTGGAGTTACAACGTCGGTGTCACCCATGTGTTTGTTGTGGCAATTGGAATCCTGTATTTGGTGGACATCTATTTTATAGACGGAACTCTGCTGGATTTTCGGTAGAATTTTCAGTCCATCACAAAATGTATCTAAAATTAGAGCAAATATCAAGAAAATATATAAGAAACACATAAAAACTAATGCCCAAATATCAAAAATGCCAAATGAATGTCCAAATGTGATTTTATACTTGAAGTTCATATTCTAAAAGCAAAGGCCAAATGATCCAAAAATATGAAACCAACTAAATCTAATATCCAAATCTTAATGAAGGTCAAAACCTATGATTTTTAAATCAAAGTCTCAAGCATCTGAATCAAATACAAATAATGAAAACTTTAAAATATACACAAATGGGAGAACTAAATACTGAAAGATTGACGTTAGGTCATATCATTACTATTTATACTTGTAGAGTGGCTGTCTACATATTCTACCCAATAGATGGGGACGAAACCACTTTCTTTTACTACTCAAGGATATGGGGTGCAATTTTTTAATTTATCTGAATATATTAGGATGTTCAAATATATTAGTTTCATTTAATTTCTTACGATGATTCTCATAAAAATACAAATTAGGGAAGGTCTCTATATCACAAATCTGAAACTTTTCCTATCTAATAAAAAAGTAGAAAGCTTCCACTCACGAAGGTCAAACACAAGCTTTTCACTGTGAAAATAAATACATATATCATATCAAATATACAAAGACAGGGCCCGACCTAAAGCACTTATATGATACCATATACAAAGCTCATATGCAAGTTTTCATAACTTTTTCTTTATAAACATTTTTATTCATAAACATGGTATCTCAAAATAGTTACTCATTTTCATAAAACAAGTAAAACTTCTCAAATAATAACAAAATTGAAGCAAAATCCCAAAACATCCAATAAAAATGATAGGTAAGCACGAGGAGTCCAAATGGGATAAGTAAAATAATATGTGTGATGACCTGAGTTCTGAAATATGATAATTAGGGTGAAATTGAATTAGTAATAATTAAAGATTAGGTTTAAAATATGGGAAATTGAGTTTGGAAGTAGAAAGAGGAAGATGGGCCTTGTAAAGTATCGATTTCCAAGATATGATTAATACAGGTGGTGAGGTTTTAGATTTCTAAAATATGATAATTGGAAAATAATTAAATTAAAATAGGTGAATTGTGATTAAAAGGAACAGGAGGAATCAGATTGAAAAGCCCAAAGTTCTAGAATTGGTAAAATTGGGGATCAAAGTTATAAATTGAGAAATGTTATTATGTAAATAAGATTTTGGTCTTTAAATTATGATAATCATGATTTATTAAGGTTATATAATCAAAAATATGGTCCAAGGATATAAGAAATTGGGTTAGAAGGGTCAAAACGGGTCTCAAATGGCGAAAACGCAACATTTTCGTGCTGCAGGCTCGATGTGCACCTAACAAGCGCCTGATGGCCGCTCGAGGCAAGGTGGGAGTGGAGTGTGTTATGAGGAGGGCGCTCTAGGCGCTTGAGTGCCCCATCGAGCACGATTTTGTGCAAGTGACCGCTCGACTGGCGCTCGAGTGCCAGTCATGTGTAGCCTTCTTTCCCTTCGATTTTTAAATGGATTTGGGGGTTAGGGGAGAGTAGAGGAATGGCAGTAGCACGAGAAGGAGAAGAGAGGAACGAGAGGTAAGAGAAGAAAAGCGGAAAAATCTTCTGTTCTGCTCCGATCCGGATTAAAATAATGGTAGATCAAGCTCAGACAAGTATACTTTGAACATTATATACTGTTTTTACAGTGTTTTAATATCTCATTGATTATACTCCAAATACCTTGTTCTGTAATATTTGACATGAATATTGCATGAATGTCATACTTTTGGACTAGATTTCCTATTTATGTATGTATATTGTAACTGATAACTCTGATTTCATGATTTAGCTCACTTTTTGCCTCTGTTTCGTGTCTGGACAGCATAGTGTAAACCATACCTCAAAAAATTGGGAGTTTTTGGTTTAAATGCATGATTTCATATTTGTCTTTGGGATTACGGCATCGATTTCATGAATAAACATGTGTTTGGTGTTCGATTTAAGCCCGAAAGTTTTCCATGGAACCCTAGAACAAAAATTTGGAAAATCGTGTTGGAAACTTGGAATTCTGATGATTTAATTGTTAATTGTTGCCCTATAACGTTTATCGAATGATCTGCATCTAAGAACTCTATATGAAACTGTATTATCAAACCATGAAAATCTCTAAAATCGTTTGAAAGAGTAATTAAATGAAACTTAGACTTGGCCATGAAATATGATGAAATTTTGATTATGAAATTTCGAACAAATGTACTGAATTAAGTTAATCAGTAAGAAAATCGGACCTAGAACTATCGTGCAGTTAGATAAGGTTCTCCGGCATGCCTTAGAACGTTACGGTTACGGTAATCGAGGATACTATCAAACCATGGAATTATCGAACTATTGAATTAAAATGTATATCATCGAACCATCGAACTATTGAACCATCAACCTTTGATTGTATGGATTGAACACAATTTATCCTTGATTAGTTGTCCTTCGCCTAATAGAGTATACTAGATGGGTCGCTAGAATATCGAACTAGAATTTCTGAAGAACAAATGAGATTTGAAACTGTTTTACGGATTTTGATAAGTGTTTAAATAGAATTATGCTTTATTCCTATTTTTCGTAAATGCTTCTATTCTTCTGATAATATTGTGGTCTTTCTGTTCTAATATATATATGTTAGGCATGAAAGCATGAATTATGAATATCGAAACTGGCTTGTATCGAATTATGTTTTCTAATAGTTTTTGTATGTGTTTTGGCTCCTTGAATATTTTTGTATTACTATTCATCTACACCTATATTCTGCATGATAGTATTATATTCTGCATGTAAATACAGTTTGGAGACCTAAAGTATTTTGGAGAATCTTGGAAAGATACAGTTTGAATGTAAATACTGGATTTTGTATAAGGATTTTGTGTATATGGATTAAGTATATGAAATGTATGTGATGCATGTGATGAAATAGAAATTATATTTTCGCAAGTTTGTGTAGTTGCTTCTGCTATATGTTTTCAGGATTCTGTAGATGTTCTAGACGATATCTCTTATATGTTTCTGATTTAGTGGATAGGATTATATTTGAGCCATGGATGGAAATGGCAAATTGGTTGTCATGTGTATGCATGTTGTAGGTTAAAATGTGATATCCAAATAGTTGTATGCTTTTACAGATTATAATATACAGGTTGTATATTTGGATTTTTATCCAATTTTAGATAGAACTCTGCCAAAATTTCTGCAGAAACTATGGATTTAAATTTATGATTATGTTCCGAATCAATCTGACGGAGAGTCCTATAGGGATTAAGATCCATTCCATCACAATATGCATGTATATTAAATCCACCAAATGTAAGTAAAACTAAATGAACACAAAAATAGATTGTGACGGACCACACTTCCTAATCGGAAACTGGTAAGGTTCCGGCTAAAAAACAGCCGTCAAACTAATATAACATATATAAAACTCTGTACATATACAAATTTTCAACAAAATAATCATAATACAGAATCCACATGGCCACAATATATTCGTGGCTCTAACGTCGTATTTTTAGATATAACGTCGGACAGAGAGATGCCACTAGGTACCTGTATACAAATCATAAATAACCTGTTGAAGCATATACATCCACCGCATCAAATTCCATGTCAACAAGAACCGTGAAAGTTTGTAATTTGTCCTTTCGTGCATCACATCAAGGCATCAAGGAATTTTTCTCTTTTTCTAAGGATATAGAATATGTTGCATTACATTGTAAGAGTTGAGTACTCCAAGACTGCATATGTCACTTTCAAGGATACCCAATGGGCAGAAACGGCAGTTCTTCTTTTGGGTGCAACAATAGTTGATTAAACTGTCACAATTGCTCTTGCTTTAAATTATAAGCCACTCAACTTGTGGTTGGAGAATTAACAATATATATATGATGCATAATATGAAACGTAAACAAATACATTTTTTGAAATATAAATAACTTTTCATGATTATCTTTCTTCTCTTAGGGTTCCATGACATGCATAAATTTTTTTATCTTTGTGGACCAAGGCCAATAGGCCTTACCAGCTAACAGTGCGGTAGAACGAGGAAAGAAATGTGTATACTTTCACACATTCTAAGGCGCAAACCACACTGTTCAACATCCCATGGTGAGCAGTATACCTTTAACTCGATATACAGGGCCATATCACATATGCCATCATGTCTCCTGTGGTCCAAAGACAATCTCGTACTTCCACAGTAATATCCTAAGGAATGCCAAGGAATATCACCCGCTACAATACATGGCCAGGATAATCTTTGAGTTTTTACTATAATATTTACCGCATGCCAAGGGATACTACTCTCTGAAATATAAATTTGTGGTCTAAGTTTTATGATTTCTTATTCTTTAAGGGAAAATCCATCAAATTTCTTTTACAAAATTCTCACTCTAGGAGAACGAATTACAAGCATATCAAATTGGGACATTTCCTTCTTATACTTTGCATATCTTGTGTAATTCTTATACACAGATATAGATAATCATTTCTTATGAGCTTAAACTTTCACATGACTTTAAACATATACATAATTTAATATGATGTTTTGGAACAATTAGGAAATTATTACCACATCGGGGCAAACGTAACTTTAGAGCTTCCGGATAACAAATACATTCACAATTACATGTAACACAATTTTTGGAGCATATACA
>JAODPA010100072.1:0-21472 GCA_025585075.1 Nepenthes mirabilis | reverse complement strand
TATCTATGTGATACCCCGAACCCGAGTCGCCCAACTCAGCTCGAGCCGACCACGTGAAAACCCATATAATATCAATCCTCTTAAAAGCAACATTAAACCAAGCACAATATTAATATACTAACAATAATATGTTTGCGATAATAAATATTCATAACATTAAAGTTCTGAAAATGCAGTCCTAACAACATTTTTAACTAAAAGTGCTACGAATAAAACCAACTTAAGGTTCACACATCACGAACTCTTCATTTTCTCATATCATTCCTATCTCGAATCTCTTCAACCATATCTTGAATTCTTCTAACCTATCATAAATTTCTACGCTAGAGCCAATAAAAATGCAAAAGTAAGCCAAACGTCTAACAAGTAAAATACATCAATAAATTAACATAATACAATATAATGTATCATAAAAAAATACACAAGACAAGTTAATAATTATCCGAAATTCACTAACTTGTCGTATGCATGATTCGAAGGCCATATGTTAACAAAATTCAGAGATACAAATCGGATTCTTGAATATCAACAACAGTTTGGGTCTCATCAAACTCGTAATAAAGAGGTCCCAATTATATGATATATCAAAAGAGTCTCCTTACATCTTATTCATCACTATAAACCAACAATTTATACACCTGTCCCACGGTTGGGTAATCCTCAAGGTATCAGTACTCGTAAATTTGACAAACGACCCTGTGGTCTCATAATATTTACTAGCTGTGGTGTACAAGTACCATATTCAATTCACACAAATAATATTCCCATTACCTCATCAGGTAAACCACATGTATTTTGTAATCCTCTAATCCACACCCATTTGAAAATAGAATACTCATATTATCAACAATTTAAACCCAACACCACATCGGTACAATATCCACTGGTATCTCATGCAATATGTTCACAGAATTATAAACATCCCTCCAAACAACGTCAAATTCTAAAATATGGATTCAGTATCGAAAAAGTATAAACCACATTAAGGTTTCATAACTTCCTGTTCGATTTGATACCTTAGTATTTTTATACGTTTCCTCAATTTAACTATAGAGTGCTAAAAAATATACACACGCATCCAAGTAAATGCAAAGAATAGATTACCATAAATTTTCACCAAGAAAATTCATAAATGATTAGCTGACCGAACTTAATATATTTCCTTAGAAAATATTAAATATGTTATATTATAATATACTTTAAGTCAACCAACACAGCCATACACATGCCATAAACATGCACACGGCTTCGCACATAGCTACGCATACAAGCGCAAGCGCGCCCTCAAGGAAAAATGAGAGCTCGTCAAATAACGCTTTGAACTCGAACATAAAGAAGCTTTCAAATTTCATACCAGAAGATTGAATTTCAAGCCTCCTAGTATGGGGGGCTAGTGATGGGTATAATATCCAATGGCCTAAATTAGAAGGCCCAATCAGTGTCTGGCTGAGAAACCCAGCTCAATGGCTCATAGCTCCTACGCAGCCCTTAAAACCTACGCAGCCCATTATACCTACGTGGCTCTTAAAGCTTTCTCGGCCCATTTTAGTAATTACGGCCGAGGTACATCTAACAGCCTAGGACAGTTGCTCAACTAAAGACATCAGACGTTAGTTACAACTGTCACCGTCAATTTTTTTAACGGATAATCGTCGTCCACCATCTATGAATGCTAATCCTCTTCATTCAAAAAGGACGACTTGACTTGAACAAGACTTGAACAAAAGTCTTTTCAAGCAAAGTATTCAAAGGCACTTAGAACGCAAGCTCTTTCTCTTAAATTAAGACATCAAGAGTATAATTTTTCGGACTTTTTATACTTTATTATAACCTGCGTTTTTTTTCACACCTAAAAAAAATATTTACTTGAATGTCGGAGAATATATTGAAGAGCGAGTTCTATTAATCTTTTGACTGTTATTTATAATTTTATAGGATTTGATTGAAGATTTACAAAGATCAAAGATTTTAACAGTTAATGGATAAATTTTTTTATCAGTACAATAATCGAATCCGCATACGCAATGTATATAAATTCAAAAAGTCTGCGAAAGCTGTTAATGACAAGTTGTTGGCAAAAGGAAGGGAAAGTAATAAAATAATTCACAGTGGTGATCAGCAGCCCTTTTAATTGACGGTCAATAAGCCATCATCGAAATCCGGGACTGAGTTGGGGACTGTAGCATCGTTGGGATCCCTGGCAAAAATTGACATAATTAGAATAGCTGGCTGCAAACTTATAACCAGAGCAACCATGGCTGCCGAGACAGGCGACGGAAACTGCCTTGGATGGGCTGCTCGAGACCCTTCTGGATTTCTTTCTCCCTTCAAATTCAATCGCAGGTTGAGTTACTTTCTTCTTTCTTTAATTTTGCTGAAATATTTTAGTGAAAAATCAAGTGCAGAAATCCAGAGTAACGGGAGCAGTGCATATCCAATGTGATAACGATGTCCCCGGGCACAGTTCATTCACATTATTTTAAGAACGTTTGATATATACTTAATGGGTTTTGTGTTTTATTAAAAAAAATAACAATTTAAAAATAAAACGAGATATCCAATGACTTTTGTGCCCAAGCAAAGGGGTTGTACCTCAAACTGAAGAGTTTTTTTGCCTTTAATTCACATCTCAAGTTTTAACATTAGTTTTAATCCATTTTTAACCACCGCAAGATTTACTGTGCATTCAGATTCAATTCAAGTTATTCTTTTGTTGGATTTTAAAATTTGGTAATTTAAATTCTACATATCGTAAATAAAAATATGAATTCAGAGTTTCGAGACCCACCATCTGATTTATCCCCACCCTACGTTCAAATTAGTCGAATTTCAGATTTCCTCACGGGGAGAAGTCTATTCTGAGGCTGTGTTCCTAAACTTTGAGGAGACGTTGATTTAAGTACTGCTGGGCTTGTTAGAAATGCTAATTAATATCAGGCAAAAGCTAAATCTTTCTGTATCGTATGTCTTTATCTTTATAGGAGTTTCTGAATGCGTTTTCATCTTTTTTTGCTTGATAGATTAGTTTTTAATTACGAGGCAATTCTCTTTCTTGATGACCTACATCGTCACACCTTTTCTAATGAACGATCTCATGGGAAGACAATTCTCTACACTAGAGATTCTCTTATGAAAGAATGTTATCCGGATCCGGAGGACACGCTGCAAACCCTGTTAGAAATGCAAGCTTAAGTACTGTGGGCCTTTTGCTTTAGCAATTAATGTTAAGAAATGCTGATTCCTCTTAGGCAAAAATACGTATGATTGATCTCAATCTAACGGGTGGAAGGGAGTCGCAGGGGCTACGACGCGCCTATTCGACTTATGTATGGTTGATCCGACAATTGAGTCAGTAAAATTGAATGGTTTTTTTATTACGGCTATTTTGTACAACAATTTTACGTCCAAATTGCCTTCGTTGTTATAACTCTTCGAAAGAATGGCCTTTAATAGAACGTCATTTTAATTGGTCGAATACTTTTATCAAAATTGTAATTTTATTTTCGGAGTCTGTTTGAATAGATCTGGTCCATGCAACCGAATCTAATTTTTGTCATTTTATTACTTGACTTATCAATTATACGAGGAAATGATTGCATAATGATATCGTTATCTCTTTGTTGATAAGGATTTTTTGAATAATCATTTTTATGGATTTCCAACAGGGCGGTTGGGGACGACGATGTTTCGATAAAAATCACACACTGTGGGGTGTGTAATGGTGATTTGCTTTGGTCGACCAACGAATTTGGGGATTCCATTTACCCCGTTGTGCCTGGGTATGTTCCTATTTTACCTCATTAATTTATTTTTATCTTTCTTTTTTGAAATAGTTACGTATGCATATATTTCCATTCAAACTCAAGGAAACTAGAATTCAAATCTTTATACGGACAGGTAGAATCTTACTAATTGATTTAAACCAAACATAAAAAATTTATTTATTTTTTGGTAGCTAAAACAAATTAAATTAAATTGTTGATGCTGACATTCTAAGTATACGAGACACCTGGGAGTCACTTTGTCTTTTAAGTCATGAGATTGCAGGAATTGTGCAAGAGGTCGGTGCCAATGTTGATCGCTTTAAAATTGGTGATCATGTCGGAGTCGGATTCTTCGTGAACTCATGCCGGGATTGTGAGCTCTGCAACAATGATCTTGAGTTCCATTGCTCGAAAGGAGCCGTCATAACCTTCAACTCGGTCGATGTCGATGGCACTATCACCAAAGGAGGCTTCTCCACCTTCATGGTCGTCCACCACGAGTGCGTATCATACATTGCCAATCTCTTCTCTTAGTACAAACTATCTATGTGTACATATATTTTCAAATCAATTTATAATCTAAGTGTTAAATACTCGTAGTGTAATACATTATGAAAAGCGAAATCTAACCCAAGCTACACTATTTAAGAGCCTAGTCCGTTGTTTCAGGATCACTAGCTAACACTGAAAGTTTACCATTTGTTATTATTATCGTTGAATTAGATACTGCTTTAAGATACCAGACAAGTATCCATTGGAGTTTGCAGCGCCGTTGTTGTGTGCTGGACTTACTGTCTATGCTCCAATGAAGCTTCACAAAATGGACCAGCCCGGAAAAAGGCTTGGGGTGATTGGCCTCGGCGGCCTGGGCCACATGACGGTGAAGTTTGGCAAGGCATTTGGATTGGAGGTGACCGTCCTCAGCACGAGTATGTCGAAGAAAGAAGAAGCTTTAACCTTGTTAGGAGCTGATCGATTTGTTCTGTCATCTGATGAACAGCAAATGAATGTGAGATTTTTATACCAATATAATGGGTTTGAGTCACGATTATACAACTGTAAGATAAGGCCACACAAAATAACATTAAGATGGTCTTTTTTTGATATATATATATTTTACATGTGGCAAAAGTCTTGTAGATCGTATTGTTTGCTTATACAATGCGTTTGGACGGTCAAACAGGCTATCGCAAAATCACTGGATTTCATAATCGACACCGCGTCAATGGATCACTCGTTGGATCCGTACTTGAAGCTTCTGAAGACAACCGGTGTGATTGTTATAGTGGCTGCCCCGGGTGAAATGAAGTTCTCACCTATTAACATCGTCTTAGGTAAGTTTTCATTTATTCTACCTTTTTCTTTTTATTTTTAATTTAGAATTCAATGACCAAATGATTTAGAATTTAATTTTCACATCTAATTTTACAAGTTGAATATAATTTCAACTGTTTAAATATTTTATGTGATGCCCCGAACTCGAGTTGAAACATTGGGATGTTACAATCCTCTCCATTAATGAATTTTGCCCTCGAATTATGTACCTTATGCTCCATTAGGAGAATCTTGAGCCTTTTGCTCAATCACCGTATAAACACGACCTGGAATTTGAGATTTGTTCTGCTATCCTACTTGACTCGGAGTTCCGCGTTTCGGAACACGGCAATTTTTTGCAAAATGATCAGGCTTTCCACAATTAGAGCGTGACAGTGGTCTTCGTTGTCCTGTCGGCTGCACCTCAAAAGTGGGGACGGTAGGAACATTTGTGGTCTTCTCCGCAAATCTACAGTCCTTGGCTACATGGACAAACTTTTTGCATATATAATATTCACAACGTTCTTTGAATTCATCCGTTTTTTATCACTTGTTAGAGATTTTCTAATACAATTTGTTCTGATTCTTGTCTTGCAATCCATTGCCTCCGAGTTGATCTTGCAAAGTTAACTGAATTTGCTCTCGTCTGTTTATTGCCTGCTCGATCATCATTCCACGTTTGAATATTACACCATATTCAACAAGATCAAATGGGATTAGCTGCATTTAAATTGCATCTTTAAGACCAGCTTGAAATCGTTGTGCATTCCGCTCTTCATTTGATACGAGATAAGGAGCGAAACACGAAAGTGTCGTAAATTGAGCCTCATACTGTGCTACGGTCATATCTCCTTGTACTAGAGTAAAAAATTCAGACTCGTTCGCTGTCTTCACGCAAGAAAGAAAATATTTGTCGAAGAAACGTTATTGAAAGTTCTCCCAAGTAATATTATTGGCCGTAATTCCGAATTCTTTATTTAGCATTCTCCACCATTGATCCGCTTCTCCCACAAAATGATAAATAGCCAAACAAGCCTTATCAGCAGTTTCGCACTGTATAACTTTGAAGGCTTTATCAAGTCAAGCCATCCATACTTCAACCAACATGGGATCCGGTAATCCTGCAAATTCTAGAATTCTTTTGTCCATGAAGTCCCACATCAATTGACGTTCATTTTCATGAGCTCGAGAATCATCACCTGTAGTAGGTGGTGTTGCCACTCCTGGACCCATAACTTGAGCACTAAGAGTTTGATTTATTAAGCGTGCCATCTCGCGAACTGCTCCGCACACCTCAACTATCTCTTCAGCATTATTGCTAAGAGGAGTTCCAATAGACCTTCCAGTATTAGTACTATTTTGTTTCGACATCCTGCAATAAATAAGAACTTAAAATTTGACTTACTCTAAATTGTCCGTTGATTTTCGATTCCTAATTTAGAATATCCTAAGATATCTTACATCCTCAATTACTTAAGAATCCTAATGCGTCCCAAATATTTATGATTCCTAAGTCCTTAAATATTTTTCACCGGACAAAACTTCTCTGATACAATTCTGTGATACCCTAAATTCAAGCCAAAACATTAGGATATTATATTTTATCAAAAGAAGAATGGATTAGATTGTTAGATCTATGTATAGTGGTGCGCATTCAAGACATAAATGTTGTACATTAAAAGTAAGGTGCACTGTCCCTTCTTTTCAATTCCACCAAGGGAAAAAAGATTACAGAAAAAGAAATAATTATTAACTATATCACTTCTTTTCAAAAGAAATAGTAATTTCCTCCTAAAAAACCCAAAAAACTCATTATATACTGAAATATAGAAGTAATTGTACTTTTAGTGGTGGTAGAGCGGTGGCCGTGACAGAATATCGGTGGCCAATGGTGGTCGTTGTTGGAAAAACATTGATACTCTAAACCGGTCATTTTCTCCTAATTAAAATTGTTAGGGACAATAAATATACACATAATTAAGAATTCATATCGTACAAATACATTGCAACAATATAAGGGCATAAAATCTATGAACAATAAAAGAACAATTGAGACAACAATATGTATTTATACCCGATGGCCGCTCGTACTATTATGCTGAATGAATCTTAAGGTCTACAACTAAAGCCTTGTTTTTCATGGACCTTTGACCGAGCTTATTAAGAAAATTTTTGCCGAACAAAAATTCGCTTAAACTTCACACAGGACCTTTCCTCAGATAGAAAAAATGAAAAATAGTATTTAAAATAAATATAAATTCAAAAGATAGTGACCCAAAAACCTAATAACCGTGATGCGGTGGTGGGTGTCAATGATGGTAGCAGTGAGGTGAGAAGGGTGGTGGTAGTTCTAGGGTTACCAATATCGCAAAGCAATTTCCTTCCGCACTGTTAATGATTTGGGAAATTAGTAATAATAAAAATAAATAATAATATTATAAAATTCATATGTAAGACCTTGGTGGAGATTATGGCTGAAGATGAGAGACGATTATAAATTATGTTTCTAAAATCTATAAATAAGACCTTGGTGGAAATTTCGTATATAAAAATATAGTGAAACTGATAGGTTGGATCTCACCGCTGTCTTCCCTAACCTCCATTCTGTTGGGTCTGGTCACTCTATTGTGAATAACCCAATAAATTGATTTGTTATCAAAGGATTTTTAGAGTGTATCTGTCGAAGTAGAAATCCGGACAACATTAGCCGGTCAACTCTGTTGACTGGCTAAAGGTGGCAGACGGCCGAATGAAGGAGGCAGTCGACGACAAAGGCATAAGGAAGCCTTTGTGCAAAGTGCAGATCAACTTTGTTGACCAGCTGACGAAGTGCGGCCTGGAGAAGCTGATAAGCTACGGAGAAGACGTGCAGAAGCTCCCTGTGCAAATTGGCAAGGAGGCCAAGGAAGCGTAGGAAGGACAGCTAAAGGAAGAGGCCAGCTAAGGAGACGTGTGAGGATTTGCCACGGAGTGAATTGGCCGGTCAATGCTTTGACCGACCAAATAGGCAAAATAGCAGGAGTGCAGGATTTGCCGGTTACACACTTAACCGGTTGGCCCGTGGAAGCCTTTGAGACAAGTTTGCAAGTCAACGTGTTGACCGAACAAAATGTGGTAAAAGGCTGGTATACACGTTGACCGAGCAAGACGCAAAAAGGGCACGCGACCAAGAAGCTGATAGGCGTGCGGATGGCCAAGGCACACAGATTTGCTGTGAGGTAATTTAGCGGATCAACGCGTTAACCAGCCAATGAGCAAAAGGGAAGGCGCTCGGTGCACTTGGCCTATATGTGTAGAATGGCTGGTCAATGAGTTGACCGGCCCATGGAAGCAAAGAGGAAGGTGCACGCGGTGTTGGATGTTATGTAATAAAGGCCTGAGGACTGGATGCAAGAGGACGGCTAGCTGGTCAACGGGAGGTTGATCGGCTAAGCCCGTACATCAAATCTGCAAGCTCTTCAGAACTTGCAAGGCACACCTGAATAGTGCAGAGCATACCCAACTGGCGTGTAGGGCATGGGCATGCAGGAAGCTCGGGAACTAGTGAGGACGTGGCACCAATCATCTGCAAGATAATCAGCTGGACAGATAGGATTAGGTGGAGTCAGGGCGTCTATATATGAGCACCAGGCATTTCAACAGAGCAGACACGAGCGTGAGAAATCACCAGGTGTGTGAGAACACCAAAGGGCTAGGGTGCTGGGCACCAAGGGTTGTGGGTGTTGTGTGCCGGCCGCTATGTGCGAAAAGTTCACCAACACTTATAAAATGAGTGAGTAGAGAGTGTCACAGAGAGGAAGGAGAAAAGAAAAACATAATGATAAGAGGAAATAAGAGTTTTCTTACTCTTTGTGAGTGTTTTTCTTATCATCTATTCTTTGGGAGCTTGTGTAGCCAGGGCGGGTTGCTGTACTTTGTCTCTAAATTTGTGTAATCATTTTACATAATGGATATATTGGTGGATTATATGTCTCGTGATTTTTTCTTAGTTGAGTAGGGGTTTTCACGTAAAAAAATATTGTGTATCTCTTGTATTCATTGTTTATACTAAATGGTGGCTGACGATGATGGGGGATTCGGATATTCTGCTGCTACCAAATCGGGTGGGTCCGAGTGTCAAATCCTAACAAGTGGTATCAGAAAAGGTCAAGTCCCTTCGACTACCAACAAGTGATATCAGAGCTGGTCAAATCTCTTCGGTTACCAATACGTTCAAGATTTACATCAACATGCATGTCGAATATTACGGATCATATCTTCAAATTAGTCAATCACGCAAAACGAATTCGTATTACCCATAACATTTTTTATAAACTAAAACCATATTTGAAAATATCGGTATCGGTGTTGAATGTATCAGACAAAATGTGTCAATATCTAATAAATTTTTTAAAAAAATCTTAAAAATCATAAGCAAAAAAAAATATCGACTGATATATCAGTTGTCGCTATTGAGTGATATATTGTCATAAAATTGAAAACAGTACTATCAAAGAGTTCAAATAACAATATATGTTTTACAGAGTCTCTTGTTTTTGGGATTTGGGGCAGGCATGAATACCATCGCTGGAAGTGCGGTTGCTGGGAGGAAAATGACACAAGAAATGCTGGATTACTGTGCTGCTCATGACATATACCCAATCATCGAAACAATTCCAATGCACTACGTAAATGAAGCTTTCAAGAGGCTAAGAGCCAGGGACGTCAAGTTTCGATTCGTCATCGACATTCAGACTTCCCTTGCAGGTGACAGCAAGCCCAAGTGAATCAAGAGATGAGATATGGCCTTTTCAGCTTCAGCAGAGAAATTTTTACAGTCATTCAATGTTTTGAACTATAAATTAAATCAATAAATAATAATAATTAAATTGTCATTATAATTTTTCGAAGAAATGTCTATCATCCATTTAACTAATTTTTAATCTGAAATGTTGGATGAATATGAAAATTTTTCTATTAAAAAAACCGTAATAAAACTCAAATAAATCCATTATTAGTTGCTTGCTACGATTCATTAGCTATTTTACTATCTGTTATATATTCTTCTTATTACTGTTGTTATTGTTGATTATTTTGTTGATAATTGTTATTATAGTCTTATTTGATTAGGGTGTTGAGTGAGTGACATTGCTTGAATATAACTAGCATTTTGTTAGAACGTTTTTATTGGCTATTATTGTTGGGTTACTGAATGACTAATAAGGAATTTTTATAGTTTTATTTGATGTATTTATTTGTTGTAGATTTTATAAAAGCTACGTGCAGCCCCTGTTGGCCCCACCATCTAGACGAAACTTTTTGGCTAAATTGCAAAATGAATGAACAAAAATTTATATAGGAATACTTTTTAATTATTTTTTAAATATTATTTGTTGTGTTTCGGGTCCTGATTGTTGTCAGATTAGAGAGCCTTCGGATTTCTCATCGTCAGGAGGCTGTCGCAAGCGGGTCCGGTCTCCGTCTCTATTAACCTGAGACCTGTACAACATAAATTACAAATAAGAAATTAGATGACAACGGAGGACTATCCTCAGTTGATACTCCAACGCTCAAGTCAAAAATCTTTCACAATAAACGGAGGAATGCATGCTTAACATGTAGAAATGAGGGGAGTATGTGAGAGGGACATGTTTGGAGGCTTGGACTCCAGGAATGTGCCCGCGGAGGGCGGCTTAGAGGTGCACCCATGAAGGGCAGCTGGGTAATGTCCCTACTTGGAGGGGTGCCCACGAGGGGCGGCTTAGTGGTGCGCCTGCGAAAGGCGGCTTGATAATATCCAATTACCAAGATTCGGGAGGAAACGCTGGACGCTAGACGTGGTCCATGAGGGGAGGGACCTCTGTTACCTTTACCGCAGGCCTCGGCTGAGGCGGTAGGACGTTGGGCCTCAATCACACTTAAGGCCGGGGGCTTCTAGGTGTGATTTTGGGACCGCGGACCATCGGGTGAAGGTTAAGGGCTGCAGCCCTTGGGCGTGAGAGAAAGAGAGGAAGGCGTTGTATGCCGACTCTGCCTTCTGCAGGCGGCTTCTCAGGGCACTCCGTTCCCGTTTTGCTCGAAGGTGTTAAGCACCATTTATCGACTCCGTCTAACTTCGTCAACGGCGCGGCTGTGTAGTGCTCTCAGAGGCTTCTACGACACCGGGTCTAGTCGAGAGTTCTAGGGAACCCTTGGCGCCGACTCCACGATTCCTGATTCGAAGACGGGGGAGCTCGGCGACGCTATCTGGGGACTCCTCCACTCTCTGTTTCGCCGATAACTGCAAGGGACCACGGACACCATTGGTAGAGAGTCAGGAGTTCCGTTTTGATCTGATGTGGACGAGGGCTGAGCTAAGACGAGCTTCGGCCCCGTATTTCGCCTTGTTGTGAGGCTCTGGGCTTCATTTTAGGGGGGCGCCTCACCGAGTTTGCTGACCGCCATCAAAGGGATCTCTAGGCTCTGTTTTTGCCGAGAATGCTGAGAGCGTAGGTCATTACTGTTTGGGGGCTGTGATGGGCTATACCCTCCTTGACTAGAGGGAGAAGCAGCTGTACGCCATGAGTAATGAGCTTTATGATCCACCTAGCTCTGATTTGAGAGGAAATCACTGGACACTATTGGCAGGAGAGCTTCGCGCCCTGTTTCACAAGAGGCGAAAACAGAGGGAGTAGGCGCCATTTATGAGGAGCTATGTACCCAGTTTGGTCCCAGGGCAACGGGGAAGAGTCGGTCCCGACCAACTGTGAGCCGTGCTCTTCGTTTGGTGACAGCACATGCGCGCTGTTGGCAAAGACGCCACACTCTATTTTCACCGGAGTTGAGAAAGGGAACCCACGCTAGAGGACCGGAGCAGCAGCATAAGGGCGCTGCTTTTGAGGGATTTGCTCCCTGTTTCGAGACTTGTTTTTTTTCCCTACTTTTGGACCTGTCCCCCCTTTGCTGTCCATTCTCCCTTTTTATCGAGGGATGGGATGAAAATTTTTCCTCCAATGTCAGCTCCAATTTTCCGCCAAAATGAAAATGCTTCTCACCATGACAGAACTTCTTCAATGCGCTTTTGGTCTTGGGCCGGCATACGATACCAGACCCAACATTATTAATGACATTAAATTTATGTATTTACCTATTTTATTTTAACTTATGAGTAAACAAACCTATTAGATACCATATTATTAAAAAAAATATTTAAAAAATAACAAAAAAAATTCTCAATTAAAAGTATATCGTATATTCGAAAACCTAATAAATATTTGACATCCTCTCTTATTGCGTGTCAGCCGTCAACCATGCTATCAGTTCTCTTGCCGTGTTGGTGGCGCAACATCAACATTGATGAACTCGCTCCACTCCTCTTCATCTTGGGTCTCTCTGTCATCCTCGTTGCCCATCTTACCACCGTTTTGGCCGCCCGGAAGAGGCACCCACCGCTACCTCCAAGCCCAGGAGGCCTTCCCCTGGTAGGCCACCTACCGTTCCTGGACCGGAGCATCCACACCTACTTCACAGGCCTGGCTCGGACGTACGGCCCAATTCTGAGCTTATGGCTGGGGCAAAAGGTCTGCATCGTTGTCAGCTCGCCTTCCTTGGCCAAGGAGGTGTTCGAGGACAACGACCTCACCTTCGCAAACCACGACATGCCGGCGGCGGCGAAAGCCAGCGTTTACCAATTGATGGAGCCCGTACGGTCCAGAATGGAGGATGCTGAGGAAGATAGCTGTCCACCAATTGATCGGCGCCGCTGCCTTGGATTCCACCTACTACGGCGTCAGAGGATGGGAGGTACAACGGATGATGGGGCACATTTACGGTTGGATGGGTGTTGGGGTTCGAACAACCTAGATACCCCCGATCCGGTAGTAGCGGAATACCCGAACTTCCAATCTTCATCAGCCATCATTTAGGAATAATGAACACAAGAGATGCACAGTATTTTTTTACGTGGAAACCCTTTCTCAACTAAGAAAAAAATCACGGACACAAAATTCACTAATAAATTCACTATGTAAAATAGTTACAAAAACCCAGAGACAGAATACAGCAACCACTCTGGCTACACAAGCCCTAGAGACGAAAACTGAAGAACATAGCACGATAATACAAAGGCTTCACACTTTGTATTTCACTCCACTGCTCTTTATTTCTTCTACTCTTTCTCTCATCACCGTGGTACTTTCTGCTCTTTCATTTTACAAGTGCTGGCACCCTTGCACTCATGCAACCGGCGCACAGTGCCCCTGGGGTTGTCTCCACCGTTTCGCCCCCGCACTTATGCAACCGGCGCATAGTGCCCCTGGGGTTGTCTCCTACACCAGCTCGGTGCAACCCGCACTCTGGGTATCTTCACACACCCACACCCTTGGTGGTTTTCACATACCACGCTAGGGCTATACATACTCCTGAAGCTCCTGGTGCTCTTATATAGACGTCCTGACTCCACCTAATCTCATCTGCCTAACTGGTCATCTCGTAAATTATTGGTACTATGTCTTCACTAATTCCCGAGCTTTCTGCAGGCCCATGCCCTGTAAGACGGCGCATGCTCTGTACTGTGCAGTCGCGTGCTCTGTAACCCAACAGCCAGCCTGTCAACCAATCCTGGAAAGGCATCTGTCCGCTACCAGGTGTCACTTTCCATAGTCTCCTAGGCACGTTACTCAACTGGTCAACTTTTTGTTGACCGGATTCCTTTTCCAACCGGTCAATATCTCATAAACCGTTTTCAGTATTCATACGGTCAACCTCCGTGGACCGTCTTCTACTACCATCCGGTTAATCTCCCCGTTGACCGTCTTCTGCTGCCCGTCCGCCATCAAGCAGTACTCCTGCAACCCTCAGACAATCAACCTCCTGTTAACCAGAATTTACAGTTGGCCAATCAGCCGGTCAATCTCCATTGACCTTCTACTATTCTCCTCCGGTCAACGTCCCGTTGATCAGAATCAGTTCTCCGAATTTGTTCTCCACAAATCCTCCAATGACAAACCAATTTATTAGTTTACCCATAAGGGAGTGACCAGACCCAAAAATGAGTTCGCCAATCAATTTGGGGGAGCAGTTGTTGATGACAATGGTGAACGTGATGACTAGCATGTTGTGAAGTAGGACGGCGGCGGGGGAGGCAGAATGGGATGCTGTTGGGGCAGAGTTCCGACGTTGGATGGCGGAGTTTACGGCGTTGCTGGGGATGCCGAAAGTTTCGGACCTTTTCCTATGCTCGCGGCAATTTGATATGCAAGGGGTTGAAAGGCGGTTGAGAGAGTGTTCCATAAGGTTCGACAATATGTTTGACGACATAATCGTTCAACGGTTGAAATTGAAGGATGAGAGAAAGGAGGACAATAAAGACTTTCTTCAAGCTTTATTGGAACTGACGGACGATCGAGCTGCCAAAGTGGCTCTAACCATGTCCCACGTCAAAGCCTTGTCACTAGTATTGCCATCTCGATTGGATTGCTTTTTCAATAGTCTCGTTAAATAATACACCACATCCTTTGTTAGATTTTAAATTCGAAAAAAATTCATACTACTAATCTCGATCGATGTGCAGGATATGATAACATGCGGAACAGATACCGTCACCACGGCAATGGAATATGCGATGGCCAAGATGATAAATAGGCCGGCGACAATGGAAAACCTCCAGCGAGAAACGGATAGTGTTGTCGGAAAAGATAACGTAATAGAGGAGTCTCACCTACATAAACTCTCGTACTTGCTTGCCGCAGTGAAAGAATCACTCAGACTTCACCCACCAGCCCCACTCCTCGCCCCCCACTGCCCAAGCAAACTCTGTATGGTTGGCGGCTACACGATTCCATAAGGTTCTTGAATGTTCGTGAATGTATGGAGTATTCATAGGGACCCTTTGATTTGGGAAGAACTTTTACAGTTTATGCCGGAGAGGTCTAGGGATAGCAAGTATGATTTTGGTGGAAATGATTTCACCTATTTGCCCTACGGCTCGAGGGGGAGGATATGTCCAGGGACCGCCATGGTTGAGAGGCTTATGATGTTAATACTTGCTTTGCTTCTGCATTCTTTCAACTGAAAAACTGTGTTAAGTCTGATCACTTCTTATGGGTAACTCAACAAACTAGTTTGTCATTGGAAGATTTGTGGAGAACAAATATGGAGAACTAATTCCGGTCAATGGAATGCTGACCGAAAGAGAATATTAGATGATCAATGGAGATTGACTGGCGGCTGACCAACTGTAGATTCCGGTCAATAGGAGGTTGACCGTCTGAGAGCTGCAAGAGTGCTGCTGGATGGTGGACGGGCAGCAGAAGATGGTTAACGGAAAGGTTGACCGGATGACAGTAGAAGACGATCAACAGGAAGGTTGACCGGATGGAAGAAGAGGAATCTGGTCAACGTAAAGTTGACCGGCTGAGTAACGGGCTTATGAGACTGTGGAAAGTGGCAGCTGGCAGCGGACAGATATTTTTTCAGGATTAGTCGATAGATTGGCAGTTGGGTTGCAGAGCACATGTCTGCACAGTGTAGAGCTTGCGCCGTCTTGTAGGGTATGTGCTTGTAGAAAGCTCGAGAACTGGTGAAGACGTGGCACCAATTATCTGCAGGATAACCAGCTGGGTAGATGAGATTATGTGGAGCCAAGACGTCTATATAAGAATACCAGGAACTCCAGCGGTGTAGCCCCAGCGTGGTATGTGAAAACCACCAATGGTGTGGGTGTGTGAAGACACCCAGAGTGCAGGTTGCACCGGGGTGGTGTGGAAGACAACACCAGTGGCGCTGCACACCGGCCACATGAATGCGGGTTTGAAACGGTGGTTACCATTTCATCAATACTTGTAAAATAAGAGAGCAGATAGTACAACAGTAAGGAGAGAAAGAGTAGAAGAAAGTGAGAGCAGTAAATGAAATATAAAGTGTGAGGCCTTTATATATTCTCGTGCTATATTCTTTGTTTTCGCCTCTAGCGCTTATGTAGCCAGGGTGGTTACTGTATTCTATCTCTAAATTTTTGTAACCATTTTATATAGTGGATCTATTGGTAAATTTTGTGTCCCGTAATTTTTTTCTCTTAATTGAGAAGAAATTTTCACGTAAAAAAGTATTATGCATCTCTTATATTCTTTATTCCTACTAAATGATGGTTGACGATAATGGAGGAATTTGGGTATTCCGCTGCTACCGGATCGGGTGGATCCGGGTGTCAAACCCCAACAAACTGCCGAGGGGCAGAATTTGGATTTTGAGGAGGAACCCGAGATTTTGGCGAGGAAGAAGAGCCCGCTTATTGTGATCCATTCCCCTAGGATATCAGATCCTGGTCTTTGGTCATTAAAATAAAATAAAATAAGTATAAAATATTATTTTTATCAAATATAATAAGATAAAGTAACTCGGCACTCATGAAAATAGCTTCTGATCATGTTTTATACTTCTATATGCATTATACATCTATCAGTTTGTTTAATTTTGTTTTAAAGTAATAAATATGCATGTCTTTACTTTTATCTCTATCTTACTGAGTATTTAGCTCACTTTCTTGTCGTTTTCTAACCCTTTAGATGGCGGTCAGAAATTTATGTCAGATGAATAAGAGTGACGATCAGAGCGTTAGGATGATCTGTCTACTGTATTCTTGTGGAATGTAGTATATGTAAAGAGCATGTAATGGCTTCTGTAATGAAATAAACAAGAATTGCTATTATGATTATTAGCTAAGCTTTCGTGGATTTTATGGTAATGAATGTTTGGTCCATAGTAAGCATCTCTGAAAGGGCTAACACTGCATTATTATGAATATAGTGTTGGCGCCACTTATAGATGTGGTGATAATATGGATCCTATGTACTATATGTGACGAAACCTTTTTTTTTCTTTTGCTCTGTCAGATACCATCCGGAACTGCCACCCAAAATTTCAGACTCTTAGGCAATTTAGTCCAGACTAATCATGCCACACAGGGTAAATCATCAAAGTATAATTAACACAATCACAAAATCGTTAAGTGCCATATAACATTAATGGCTCCAACTCTTTAAATATTCCATTTCATTAGTACAGATATGCCATCCTAAAGCCTGATTACAACCAAAAGATAAGTGTGGAAGCAGATATATTTCAAGAGGTACAAAGTGGAAGCATAGACGTCATCATTCATGCCATTCAACACTAATTTCATTTAAGACTACCGAAATCCTTCAAAAGAGAATCTCCAACGGGCTCTCCAGAATCCAAGATCCCTTCTTGTTAAGCTTGATCTAGTTTTGCTCATCCGGTTCTAATTCTACCGTCTCATCTGAAAAATTATAAAAGGATAAACCGAAACCCCATAAGGTACTAAAAACATGCAATAAAATAATGTCATGAAAATCTATGATTAATGCTAATTTTCGGAGTACATAATATAACTATAGAGTACTAATTTTTAAAGTATATAACTTTACTGTCTCATGCAAAGTTCCAAAGACCAAATTTTAGTGTCAAAGTCTGGAGTTCTTGGCTCGTGTCAAAATCCAAAGTTCTCAATTTCATATTATTTTTACTGCATTTATTATCCAAGGAACCTAGGCTGGTAGCCCCTACCAACCAAGGGGGAGAGTGATCGGGAATAAATTGTGTTCACTCCATACAATTAAATGCCAAAATTCATATTCGTATTCATATCCTTCCCATAGGATGGATTGTGTTCTATTTACTTCACACAATCAAAGGCCTTTATTCAAATTCATATTCTCCATTCTCTTTACGTCTTGAGGAGGGGCGAACCACGTATCACTCCATGGATGGAGTTATTCTCGATTACCATCGTAACGTTCTAAAGCATACCGGAGAGCCTTATCTGACTGTGTGACAGTGCTAGGTCTGATCTTATTCGTTCATAGTTTATCGTGTCTTAAGGCCGGTTCACAATTCATGTGCTCCATTTTCCGGACAGACACAAAGGGCCTTCCTATTTTGACATCATGTCTCAAGGCCGATTCACAATTTATATACTCCATTTTCTAGACAGATGCAAAGGGCCTCCTTATTTTGTTATTCCAGTTTCATGCCAACTTTTCATGCAAGGCAAATCCAAACATGATTTGTACAAAAAGCATGGGTCAAATATGAAATTCAAATCAGAATTTTACTCATGCAAGCAGTCCGACCGTACTTTAAGCTTAAAGCATGAAATCAAGATTACGAATAAAATTCATATTATTCATGCTAACATACATAGATATTTAAAAGCAATAATTATAGAAAACGAGTCTGTAGCATTCTTGCATTAAAAGGTTCTAAAAGCCTTAATTTAAAATTGAAAGATACACTCGCCTGATTTCCCAAACTATCCACTCTGACTAGCCTAAGGCTCCCTCTTCCTCTTCGTCTCTCACCTTTTTTTTTTTCTTTTACAGATTATCTACACTCCTTTCTCAGTCTAGGAGTTCAGTATATATAGAGGGGGTTAAGTGAGAGCAAGTGAGGTAAGTTTCCTACTTAGTACTTTCTTTTAGAAGGTGAACGGATTAAATAGGGGTAGTTTACTTACTCTGATTATATTTAAAAGGTCAACGGGGTAGGTAATGGTAGTTTACTTTGATTAGATTGGAGCAGTTGGGTCTAGTCCGTCTAAATAACAAAGTCGGTCTTTATTGTCTTTACTCTGGTTTTCAAAATCTTGTTTTCAAAGCCCTTAATTTATTTCGGTCAACAACTCATCATCAATTCTAATCGGCCAACATTTCCTTCAAAATCGGCCAACATTCCCTTCTTACTCAAAGCTGGCCAACATTTCCTTCTTATTCAAAACCGGTCAACATTTCCTTCTGACTCAAACCAGCCAACATTTCCTTCTTACTCAAAACCGATCAACATTTCCTTCTTATTCAAAACCGGTCAACATTTCCTTCTTATTCAAAACCAGTCAACATTTCCTTCTTATTTAAAACAGTCAATATTTATATTACCATCCACTCCGGCCTCTTGTACTTATACAAAGCAATTTGGCCTTTGAGAGGGCTCAAACTACTCTGGCTTTCCAAGGGCACAAGGCTACTCCGACCTTCAAGCCTCCATGAGGCACTCTAACCTTTATGCGGCATAGAGCCACCCCGGCCTTCATATGGCATAAAACCACTCCGATTTTCAAGCCTTTCACAAGTTACTCTGGATTTCTAAATTACAATAAATCACTTCGATTTTTAAACCTTTCACAAATCACTTCGGATTTTAAGCTGCAATGATTCACTCTGATTTTTAAACTGCAATAAATCACTCCGATTTTTAAGCCTTTCTATTTTTAGGATTGGGATCTCACACTATAGGTATATATAAATTTTGCACACACACACACATATATATATACATGATCTGGTATAAATATTCACGGATATAAGTAGTTGGAAGGCAATCCACGATAGATGGTATCGATAAAAAGAGATGTTGTAGGGTTGAACGATTTTATGTTGAAGCTTAGGATTGAGTTGAACTTGGGGTTTAAACTTTAGTTATTCAATTTGAGGTTTAAGCTAATTAATTTCAATTTGAAGTTTAAACTTGATTGATTTTGGGATGGGATCTTAAATTGCCAATTAATATTTGGTGATAGGACTACGAGATGACGGAATTAGGAAGCCACAATGGATCAAGTTTATGAAAAAATTCGATAAAGGAAAAATTAGTTAACAATGGTGGCCAAACTGCTGAGATCAAATTTAAAGAAAGTTTCCAAAAAAATCAAAGCCAACATTGAGAAGGAGAGAGGTAAAAATCTAGGATGCAGTGAAGCCAAATTTTGCAAGCCCATATTGAGAAAAATTTCATGGAAGGAAGCCATGTTATAAGAAATTAAAAGCCTGTTTCAATTGTGGGAAACAAAGTCATCTAATTAAAAATTGTCCTTACAAACGGCAAAAAAGGTCTAGTACTATTAATCAAAAGTTTGCGGAGACACAAAAGACAGGCGCGTCACCTACCATATTAGAAGGTAAGTTTTGAAAATTTTGACATTCTAACATATATTGGGGTTCAGACTTTCACTTGTTCGAGAATTGGTTTTCTATGAAATTTTATGGTCATGAATATTATGTCATATTAAGTGTTCGATTTAAATGATTATAGTATATATTGGACTTCGAAGTAATATCATGGGAGTTTTGGTTATGTCATGATTTGCAAATTAGGTTACGAATTCTGAATTTAAGGACAAGAAAGGATAAAGTTAATATCATTTTGCTTATAGGTTATTGGATAAGAAAGGAGGTGCATAAATTTTGAGGATGAAATTTTTAAAAGGAAAAGAGAATTACAAGGCCTTTAACTCAACAAACGGGTTTTACATGAAGTTTGTGACCAAAAAGGCCGGTCAATAGAAGGTTGACCGGTTAAGAAGAGCTAAGAGGAGAATTAAATTTCATTAATTCTTTATAATGATTCTTATTTAAAATATACAACAGGGTAGGTCAACTATAACACATCTCGACCTTCCTGTCGACAAAATACAAACCATATATTACATACGTCCCATCAAGAGCGATACCACAAATGTCATATATCTCGGATCACGAATAGACCCCTCGGGTCTCAAACCACTATGGTCCACATCGTATCCTTGCCCCCGATAGCATATATGTGGACTGATACAAGGCCTGGTTCATCGTTTCGAAATATACTAATACATACTATTCACATATTGTTTCTAGTTTTCATAAATAACAAAACCCACCAAAAAATATAAAACCCACATAAAATCACCGCACAACTGGTAAAGTATACATACATGTAGAAAATAAATAGATGGGGTGTGTAAAATAACATGCATGTAAAAAAATCACAAAAATACACGCAAATATAGACGGATACCAAAATAGACCAACGACTTGGATTACGAATACTTACATCAACCTTATACTCAGTAAATCTAACGAAAGAATGCTCCAAGATACACGAATGCCGTTTTCTCTCTCTTCTTCACCTCTCTCTCTCCTCTCTTGGCTTTCTGCGCACAATGGCAAAAACCCTGACCGTGCGACTATATATAATCCACCTCGCACTTAAGTAGCACTCAAGCATGGCCCCAAACATAGCTAAATTTGGAATTTCACGCTTGAGTGACACCTTGAGTACACACATGCACAAATTATCATAAGAGAGGTAATATAAATATAGGACCTGATACGATAAAATCTGTACAAGATCTCATCGGATAACTATTCGGATAATATAAATACAACATATTCTACAATTATTATAAGTGAGGTAATAATTCAACCAAAATTATAATCAAATATAAATAATATCCCAACTATTTTTGAAATATAACAATGGGACTATACTCGAGTAAGTTAAAAATTTGATCATATCAAATACTAATTTAAACCATAAAAAATTAAAACTTACCAAATCGAATGAATAATTAAAAGACCGTGTCCTTATTCCTACAATATATCCTA
>JAODPA010100061.1:0-21476 GCA_025585075.1 Nepenthes mirabilis | reverse complement strand
AGTTCATAAAAATATCAAATATGTATTTGTATTTATAAGAATATAGAATTATATATTTGTATTCCAAGCATATAAAATGTGTACTGTTTCTATTGAAATTGGAATCTGCAATCAGAAATTAGGACTCTGTAATTTGGTTATCCATTGTCAGTAATTGTATCAAACATCAGTTTTTATTATTTGTTATCTGTCATCAGTACTGGTATCTGTCATATGTATTCGTTATTTATTATCAGTTGTCAGTGTTATTTGCTAACCGTATCTATTATTTGTTACCCGTTATTAGTATCCGTATGGTTGTACACAGTTTTCAATTTGAACTATGTATAGCAATCTTGAAATTGGACTAAGAATTTATATTTCTGAGAGTAGTATTTTTTGGCATGCCTTAAGATATTACAATGGTATCGAGAAAAATATCCTACCGTGGGGATTTATGTGATGGACTCTGTATGTTATGGCCTCTAATTAAAGGCATAAAGCCTTTTGATTGTGTGGAGTGAATACAATCTATTTTCTCAATGTCAACTCCGTTAGTTGATAAGGCCTACTAGCACTAATTCCTAAATATAAATGAAGTTTTTACATGTTTTAGAACTAAAGGAATTGAAAGTAAAATAAGAAATTTAAATGCAATATTTGTATCCAAAGAAAATTAGAAATAAAATATGAAAGTTAAATATATTTTAAAAATATTTTTGATCATGTTTTATGTTTTTGTCTCTGTGTTATGATCCTATCATATTCTCTCGATTTATTACAAAGTATAATGTATTGTCCTTGTTATATATTGTGCCTTACTGGATATTTGACTTACTCGTTGTTTTCTTGCCTTTAAATGAACATGAGCTTATACCCGATGAGGAGGAGTAAAGTGTAGGGATTAAGCTAGGCTTGGAGGATGATTTGTGATTTTTGTGCATATGTATTATGTATATGTTGGATGGATATGTGGATGTATTTTGATTATATTGATGATATTTCGATGAGTTTACTTTTCACTGTGTATGGATGATTTTATATACTTTCACAGGTTATTATGATTTGTATTCAGGTATTTAATAGGATCTCTCTGTTCGACGTTGTGTCCAGAGATACGATGTTGGAGTCACAAATATATTGTGGCACTTTTGGATCCTGTATGTTTGCAAGATATTGATATTTTTGATAGATTTGATATTTATCTGGATCGATTCCATTTTGGGATTTGCATTTAGGTGATTTTGATGGCCGTTCGGAGGGGAGGCTTTTCATCACTTTGAATCCGGGATGGGTTTGTCATGGGTGGTATCAGATAAGGAGATGTCTTAAGTTTGATTTGAATCTTACGTGGAAGCTTAGGATAGGATAAGTTGGATTAGATAGTTCTAGTTATCCTAGTTAGTGTCTTAATTAAGTTAACTTAATTGACTTAGGCTTAGACTAAGTTAAGATAGATTAGTTATGTGTGATCACATAGTGTATAGTGTCTTGGTTAGTATTCGAGTTGAATTGTGATTGGACTGAAATTATTCTTATTTTAGAGAGAGTATTAACAATAGCACTTAGAAGGAGTGTCTGAAGATGAAATTTCTTGGGATATGTTCGAAGAGGCTTTTATGGACAAATAGTTTCTTGACAATTTTCGGGAAGAGGAGGAAGGGTTTATTTGGTTAAGGCAAGGGGATTGCATGGTGGCGAAGTACGATGTAAAATTTATTGAGTTGTCGCGTTATGCATCTTATATGGTGGATTAGGAAGTGAGAAAGACAAGAAGATTTTAGTAGGGTTTGAAGTCTGAAATTAAAAAGTAGCTACCGACATTAAAATTATGAACATACGGAGAGGTATTAGATTGGGTGCTAATATATAAGAAGGCGCTTAGGGAGGAGAAATATTTTAAGAAGAGAGCGACAAATCATGGAGAGTCGGGGACAAGTTCTAATTCGGGGGCGGAACGACTTGCCAAGAAAGCTAAGTTAGCAGATAAGGGAAGGGATAGAGTCAAAGTTCAGACAGTGTTGCATCCATAGACAGTAGCATCTGCTTGTTATTATTGCAAAAAATTGCATTCAGGAAAGTCTTGTTATAAATCGACGGGAGCTTGTTTTAAATGTGGTCAATAGGGTCATTTGGTCAATGATTACTCTAATTCTAAGAAGCCAATGGCCCCAAAGTCTACAGTTTTAGGCAAGACGTTTGTAGTTAAGGTACAGAATTCGGAGGCAGTACCAAATGTGGTGGAAGGTAAATTTAATCTTTTACTTTTGGATGCTTTAGTTTTTGCATTATGTTTTGAATTTAGAGTCTATGTTTCCAATTGTGTTTCCAAATTATGTGTAGTTTGAGGATCACATATTCTGCTTTAGCTGTATCAATATCGTTGGGATTTTTCTTTGGTCAATGAATATTATACTAAAAATAAATGATTAATCAGAATAGCATAGTGAAAGTGTGCGTGGGCCCATAACTTCCATAGATCTCAAGATATGATTGAGGCTTAAAGAGAATGATCATATTTACAATATGGATATGTATGAATTAGTTGATAAGGTTGCCTATTTCTTGTCAAATTGGATCATGTGTTCAAGGAATAAGTTAGTTTATTAGTATGCCAACGAGATGATAAGTCTGCTGAATATTTGAGTCTTAAGGCTTTCGTGATGATCTGAAACTGTTTTGAAATTTTTTCGGTAATTGCTTTAATTGTGTTTCCTAAGCTAATTATAATTTGATGATTATGGGTTTTGCCTTAAATGTTTTGATATCTTTGAAATTTTTCTTAGATTTATAATTACTATGTAATCTAGGTGTCTGATATAAATCAATGAATATGAGTTGCAAGAAGATTTTAGTGCTCTAATGAACGGTTAATCAAAGTTGCGCAGCAGAGCTTGTGGGCCCATATATTTTAAGTTCAATTTAAAATTTAAAGTGAATGATCATTTTTGAGATTTAGGATGAATTGAAGTAAGAGTTTATTAGTCCATTTGAGATTTTGAATTAAATCGGAAAGGTAGTCAATAAATTTGGCTTGCCTCCGAATTTGATGGGTTATCATTATGTCTCCCATGTATCGAGGATTGAGGAAATAAGTATGTAATCGAATTAAGCTGTTGCAGGAGATTAAGAATATGTCTTATGATAATGTTTTAATTTAGATTTTAGATAGAAAACATTAGGTATTAAGAGTCAGGACAATTCAAATGGTTAAGGTTCACTAGGAAAAATCATCTCATCGAGGATGTGACTTGGGAACGATAGGAAGAAATCTGGAAAAATTATCCCCAATTGTTAAATTTTGTGATTTATTAAATTTTGAAAACAAAATTTCTATAAGTGGGGAAGGATTATAATGTACTAATTTCTAAAACATAGTAATTATGAGTAACTAAATTAATATAAGTGAATCGAGGTCAAAGGATATGGGAGAAATTGGATGGAAAAGCCTAATGACCCGGAATTGGCAAAATTGGGAACTAGCATTATAAATCTTGAAATGTTAATTTTTAAATAAGATTTAAGTTTTAAATTATGACAATCATAATTTATTAAGATTATATAATCAAAATTGAGGTTCAAGGATATGAAATATTAGATTAGAAGGGTCAAAATGTGTCTCGGACGGCGTGTACGTGAAGTTTGCTCGGTGGAGGCCTGATGCAGGCCTAACCCACGCCCGAGGGGCGCTCGAGCCCAGGAACCAGTGGCACCGTGCGCTCGAGCGCCCGCTCGGCTATTTTAAGCCGCGCATCCTGTTTTCTGTCATTTTGTGGAGAAAAATAGGGAGAGAGGAGAGAGAGAGGGCTCGGTGGAGTAGAGAGAGAAGAGAAGATCGAAGTTCTCAGATTCATTTTTGGCTTGGAGCTAGGAGAGAAAGTTGTAGACTGGGTCGAGATAAGTGTACCAATATACTTTTTTTTCTCTTGTAACTCTTTTCTTTTTGTTTCTTTTAGATATTTTTATTCTAATACCCGTCCAAGCTTGTATTTTATGATACCCATGTATTGGGTATGCATATATGTTGATTTTGTATCCGATTTTAATGTTTTGAGAGGTATTGTGTTCGTTAGAAACCCTAACCCCATGCCCCCACCATTTTCTTCCGTTTATTTTGGGGTTTATACATGATTTGGCTTAGAAAATTGGAAACCTAGCTTTGTGAATGTTTTTACCTTAATTATTTAATATTTATTTACATTTATTTTGTATATGATATCTTTTATTTTCCAAAAATTGTGGGGTACCTTTGGTGAAGGAATATATGGTCCAGAAGTTATAATATTTTGTTTGGCTCAATATGGTAAGAATTTTTTTATTTTTTTCTAAACTTTAAGTTAATTTATGTGTGTATTTGAAGTCATGTAAAGATTTAAATTCACAAGAATATGAAAACATATATCTGGATAAGTTCACAAGAATACCAAATATGTATCTGTTTTGTAAGAATATAAAATTATGTATTTGTATCCCAAGCATATGAAATGTGTACCTATTTCTACAACAAGAAATTGGGATTCTGTAATTTGTTATCCATCGTCAGTATCGGTATTTGTCATTAGTTTCCGTTATTTGTTATCTGTCGTTAGTATTGGTATCTGTCATCTGTATTCATTATTTATTATCCATTGTATCCATTATTTGCTAACTGTATCCATTATCCGTTACCCATTATCAGTATCCGTATGTTTGTATAGAGTTTCCAATTTGATCTATGTAAAATAATCATGAAATTGGACAAATAATTTATATTTTAGAGGGTAGTATTCCCTAACGTGCCTTAAAATATTACAATAGTATTGAGAAACATGTCCTACCGTGAGGGTTTATGTGACGGACTCATTATGTTCTGGCCTCTAATTAGAGGCATAAGGCCTTTTGATTGTGTGGATGAACACAATCTGTTTCCTCGATATTTGTTCAATTAGTTGGTAAGACCTACTAGCCCTGATCTCTAAATATGAATGTAGTTTCTACATGTTTTAGTACTAAAGGATCGAAAGTAAAATAAGAAATTTAAATTCAATACGATATCCAAAGAAAATCAGAAACAAGATATGAAAGTTAAATGTATTTAGTGTATGATTGATTTTAGTAATGACAGGTATCTTTCCTTAATAAAAAGCTGACATTACGTTGTTTAAATTTGCATCAAAGTCACAAATGAGGTGACAATGTATTTGAATCCTGTGTATATTATGTTATTGTTTATGTATAGGCAATTGTGGCACACAAAAGAAAAGCTCACATCCAATGGGTTAATAATTTATTTATTGATAAAATTAATAATTAAAGGATAATAAGTTATGATTATAATTAATGATGTGTTTTAAGACGTGGTTTGTCATAGGTGGTATCAGAGAATGGTTAAGGAAGATTCTATAGAAGGTTAAGGAAGATGCCTTAGGGTTTAGGAGGACTTTGGGAGTGTGAAGAGGTAGAGGGAGAGAAATTTTGCGATAGAGCAGGGAGAGCGACGAGGGTTAGGAGAAATGGTGCAGTTGTGCACAATGTGCACTTGAAGATAAAAGGACGCAGGCCGAGGTACTCAAGCAACACTAAGGTGCTCTTTGAGCGTAGTGTGTCTGGATTTGGCACTCAAGCACCAACTAGGCTCTAGGCACGCACAATGAACAATGCACCTTTTTTTTTTATGAAAAGTGCAAGTCACGTCATTCTAAGGGAGGAGAACAAATACCTATGGCCTTTCTCAAAAATTCAAATTGAATACTATCTAAGGGTTTAGTGAGGATATCGGCCAATTGATTCTCGGACGGAGTGTGTTCAAGGGCTATGACTTAAGCCTTAATGAGTTCATGTATATAATGGTATCTAATATCAATATGTTTTGTTCATGAATGCTAAATAGGATTTTTTGAAATATTAATGGCAATGGTGTTGTGATAGTAAATGGCCATAATATCCTAAATAATTCCATAATCGAGTAGTATTTGTTTTATCCATAAGAGTTGCATGCAATAGCTGCCAGCTGCAATGCATTCGACTTTCACAGTTGACAAGGAGATGAAATTTTGTTTCTCACTCATCCAAGCTACGTGGTTAGAGTTGACATAGAAATATCCATCGGAGATGCTTTTACGATCATCAGCATTTTTAACCCAGTCGGCATCGAAATATCCAATTAAGTCAAAATTTGAGTCTCTGGAGTAAAACATTCTATAGTCGGATGTGCCATTGACATAGAAAATGATGCATTTGACAGCACTTAAATGGAATCTTTTTAGATCGGATTGATATGGGTACAAACACCAACAACATATACAATGTCGGGTCTACTAGCCATAAAATATAGGAAACTGCCGATCATACTTCTATAGAGAGTCACATTGATGCTTTTTCCTGTCAGATTGCGATCCAATTTCGAGGAAGTGCTCATGGGTGTATGTTTGTTATTATTAAAGTAGAAAGTTTGACAAGGTCTATGGCATACTTGGCTTGAGAGATGCAAATACTGTGAGAGAGTTTCCTAATGTGTAGGCCAAGGAAGTATATAAGTTCTCCTACCATACTCATTTTGAATTCAGAGGACATGTAATTAGCAAATGCATGAGCATAAGAGTCTAGGTAGTACCAAAAATAATATGATCAATATAAATTTAGGTAACTAATATACATTTTTTGGTCATTTTTACAAACAAGGTTTTATCAACATTGTCCCGAATAAACCCATGTTTATTGAGATACGAGGTGAGACACTTGTACCAAACTCTTGGAGATTGTTTAAGACCATACAAAGCCTTTTTAAGTTTGTACACATGATTCGAGAATGCAGGATCCACAAATTCCTTTAGTTGTTCAACAAAGACTTCCTCTTAAATGGTACCATTTAGAAAAGCACTTTTAACATCCCTATGAGAAAGTTTAAAGCCCATGGTATATGAAATGAACAACAAGATTCTAATAGATTCAAGATGAGCCACAGGAGCAAAAGTTTTATTATAATTGATGCCTTCTACTTGTGTGTATCCTTGAGCGACAAAATAAGTTTTTTTGAGGAAAATATTTGTATTTTTATCGGTTTTATTTTTCAAGATCCACTTGGTCCCAATGACATTGGTATGCTTGGGGCGGGAAACTAAGGACCACATGTCATTTCTAACAAATTGGTTTAATTCCTTATACATGGCATTGATCCAACATTCATCAGTCAAGGCCTCTTCAACCTTGTTCGGTTCTAAGTGAGATACATAATAAGTATAAACGTGAAGGTTTAGAACTCGGTGATACAGTCTTATACCCTCACTCAGATTACCGAGAATGAAGTCTTTTGGATGATTTAATTTAACTCTGGCTGAAGGTTCCTTAATAAGGGTGACAATTGGGGTCACTTTCGGCATATCAACCGAGATTGAATCTAGAGGAAACTCACTTTGATCACCTTCTTTATCGAGACTATCACTAATTTTAGGTTGCTCATTGGGGATATCATCTACAATGACGTTGATGGATTTCATAATAGTTTGAGTACAAAAATTATATACCTGATAGGCTCTACTGTTAAAGAAATATTCTAAGAACATCCTTTCATCGCTTCTAGAGTTAAACTTACATAAATTTTTCCTATCATATAAAATGAATCATTTACTTCCAAAAATATGAAAATACTTTACATTTAGTTTCTTACCTTTCCAAAGTTTATAAGGTGTCTTATTCATTTTGAATCTTATGTAGACCTGGTTGGTTATGTTGTAGGCCGTGCTTACGGCTTCGTCCCAAAACTGTATGACAATATTTTTACTTTCCATCATTATTCTAATCATTTCTTAAGTGATCTGATTTTTTTATTCCACAATCCCATTTTGTTGTAGAGTGATAGGAGTAGAGAATTCATGTTGAATTCCTTCACTACAAAAATTATCGAAGTTTGAATTTTCAAAATCCTTTCCGTGATCACTATGAATTCTCATAATAGAAGTGCCTTTTTTATTTATAAGTTTTTTACACAAAATGTTTACATGATCTAAGGTATTGGATTTTTCTCGGATAAGGTCAATCTATGAATATCTAAAAAAATTATCTACGACCACTAGGATATACTTCTAAGTCCCTAAAATCTCGATCTTAGATGGTCCCATAAGATCCATATGGATCAGCTCAAGGGTATGCAAGATGTGAATGTCACCTAGAGAGGGATGGCTAGTTCTAGTTTGTTTACTAAGTTGGCAAGGACCATACACAAGGTGTTTGACATGGGACAATTTTAAAAGGCCTTCAACACAAATTTTCTTTAAATATTTGGCCAAATTTTCAAAATTTAGATAACCAATACATTGATGCTACAATTCTACAAACTGGACTTTAGCGGGATGGCATCCCAAGATAGGACCATACTCGATCTCTTAGTGATTATCAAGAGTTCTCCTATCTTCTAATACAATACAGCCCTTTGTATCATATATAGAACATTTGTCCTAAAAGAATATCACCTTAAAATTTTTATCACAGTGTTGGCTAATACTCAAAAGGTTAGATTTTAGTTCGGATACATACAAGATATCACACGGCTTTGAGAACCCAAAAATACTAATCAAGCCTTTGCTAAGAATGGGAGCCCTCGCTCCATCACCAAAGACAACCATCCTATCGGAATGGTCTGTCATTGACAAAAATATGGTATTATTGCCGCATATATGTCTGGAGCATCTACTGTCTAGATATCATTGAGAATGATTTTAAGCTTTTAAGATAATGTGAGTAACTTTATAAGAATAAATTTGGAAAGTGTGTTTTGGTTCACTCTTCTTTATTCATATTTTTCTTCTCGAATTTACCTTCTGATTTAGTCTTTTCACTTAGTCATTTAGGTATTGAATATGACTAACTAATTTTTTTTTTTATTTTTGCCCTTTGTTTTTTATTGTACAACTGATTGATGGTGTGATAATTGGGACGTATGTGCCCAATTTTCCCACACGCAAGGTAGGTACAAGCTTAGGGAAAGTGTTGGGTTTCTGGATTCATATGAAAAGTAAGTACTAGACCCAATTAGTTTAGAGGTTTTAGCAGGTTTATTCATAGTCTTTTTATTATTTAATTTAGGCAAGAAGTTTGAGCTAATTCAGTTTTTCACGCTTTTAGGCATAGATGTAGAAATTTTTAGGGCACCAATATTTTTGTGGAGGGTTTTTGTAGCGAAAATAAAAATTGGTTTAGAATGTTCACCTTTTTTAGAAGTGTTCTCAATAACCTAAGTCCTTTTTGTTTTTTATAAATTTTTTCAATCCTAACATGTGATTAAACTTTTGAGTTTCACTTCAAAATTTTTAAAATTATTCTTGATATTTTTGAGCTCAAATTCTAAGGATTTTTGATTTTAGCAATAAAGGACCCATTTAACATCTCTAGTTTACAATGTTCAACAGTGAACTATTCCAATTTTATTTTAAATTTTGCCTTAATATTTTCAAATTCGGTTAATTTAATATTTAAGAATTTATTATTTACTTTTAAGTATTTTCCTAAACAGTTTATCATAAACCTTTTGAAAATCATCAAATTCATTATCAGATTTCTTATGAGAAGAGTCTGATTGTTCTGATTGTACACTGTGGCTTTATCATCACAAATAATAAAAATCTTGAAGGCCATATAATTTATTTCTTCCTCTTCAAATGATTTTTCATCATATTTTCATCATATTCAGCATTTGAAAGTAATACATTTTAGGCTTTTCCTTTTTGAGGTATAAAATTAGGGCACCCGGTTTGGATATGACCGAATCCAAGGCATTTGATTCCTTAAGATTTCTTATTTTTTTTGTCTTTATTCTATTTTTTATCTTTCTTGACCTAGTTATGTTACAAGTCTACTCCCTTGGAGGTTCATTTGTTATTTTTATTTTTGAAGAATTTTTTAAAAGTTTTAATAAATAAGGAAAAGTCCTTATTGCTACATAACTCTTCATCAGAGTTACAATCTCTGTCTTTCTTTATAGTTTTTAAGGCAATTGATTCATTCCGTTTGGATTGAGAGTGAGTATGGTCATCTGTTTGTATAGAATCAACTAGTTCTTCTATTTTTAATTTATTTAGGCCTTTATTTTTCTCAATAGTAGTGATCTTTGGTCTAAAATGTCCATGTAGAGATCGTAGGAGTTTTCGGATGATTTTATTCTCGAGAATACGCTCTCATAAATTGAACATAGAATTAATAATGTCATTTAATTTAGTATAAAATTCGTCAAAGGCCTCATCATCTTTCATCCGAATTTTCTCAAACCTTGTGGTAAGTATTTACAATTTAGAGTTTTTAACCAATTTAGTTCATTTATGGGTAATCTCGAGGATGTCCCACGCCTCTTTTGAGATCTCACATATGGAGATATATTTAACTTTTCTTTAGAAGATACAGTTATAAAAATAGCGTGCAATTCCTTACTATTCTAATTGTATGCATCAAGTTCTTCTTTGTCCATAAGGATAAAACTTTCGGTTCATCATCCAAGGTACTTCTGGGTGGAGTCCAGCCAATTTGGGAGTTGGCCTACACACGCTCATGCAAGGATTTGGGAAACGTTCTCATATGAACTTTTCAATACGTGTAATTGCTCCTATCAAAATAGGAAGGAACGGATAGTGATTGACTGGCATGCATCTAAATCTGGGTTATGGATTGTGGTGTGGCTCTGATACCAAATGAAAGGAACTAAGCATTCCAAATCACAAATAGTTTTGACCCCTTAGCAAAATTATGGAAGTAATAAAAACACAAATATTTGATATATGTAAAGAATATTTAAATTTAGATGATATAACAAATAAAGAACATATAGGATGGAGTAGTGAGTAATAAAGGCATAATTTTTAGTAACGAAGAAAAATCTCGATAACCATGATTATCGAGTAAAATCCTCCGAATTTCAATGACCGAGGAAGATATGTATTATAAAAATCAACTTATAGATCAGGTGCTATTGATATGTTAACGTAATTAACTTACTCCAATATTGTGATCCTTACCAAGGAACTCATTGGATTTGTCTGTGGCAACGAAACCGAACGCTTTTCGATCATCAAATCAATCTTTTCTCACGAACCGTCAAATCTCCGTACACCATTGGAGCCCAATTTTTAAGCCATTAATGTCGTTAACAAAGGTTTACAGGCGGGACAATGTGTAAAGAGTAAAGTTCAAAGTGGTGAGAAAATTTTATTATGGAAGTACAATTGTCGAAGCTATGTTTTCTCAAGTGGAGAAATTAATAAGCATGAAAGGGTAGGTTTTATGCTGAAATGACCATCTAAATCTCAAGCAAGAAGCCAAGGGTAAATGAAATTAGATGGCAATATATAGAGAGGTTTGAAAATCTGGGTAACAAATATGACCGTTTGTGAAATGTGAATCATGTGAGATCCTGATCCCAAAAACGTGATAATTATGGAATACTTATATTGATAATACTTATATGGAATACTTATATAGTAAAAAATTGATATCGAAGTAAAATGAGGCGAAATGGGCAAAAAGTAGCCCCACGCCTGATGGCCGCTCGAGCGACCATCTAGTAAAAAATGCACAAGTGGCGCTCGAGGGCATGCCCGGGTCAAGGTGGGAGCGATCCTGGCTACGAGTAGTGCGCTTGGGCACCGCTCGAGCACAGATTTGCGAGAGTGGGCGCTCGAGCACTGCTCGAACGGCGCTGAAGCGCCGGATGTGTGTTGCACACGTGACCCCCTCTTTCCTTCGTTTTTAAAAGGAGATTTGATGGGAGAGAGGCAGCAGAACGCACGACAGTAGTGAAGAGGAGAAGGAGGAAGGAGAGAAAAGAGAAGAGAGGAGGAAAAAATCCACCGATCCGATCTGATTTGGATAAAAATAACGGTAGATCGAGTTCAGACAAATATACTTTTGATGTTATTTACTATTTTTATAGCGTTTTAATATATTAGATATCATGTTTATGCATTAAATTCATGTTTCTCTATGTTTACTATAAATAAAGCATATTTCTCTTGATTAATAGGATAGATTTCATGTTTATTGATATGTATTGCAATATTTGCCTCAGATTTCATGTATAAATATATGTTTGGTATTCGTTTCTCATCCGAAAGGTTTGGCAAAACCCTAAGCACGAAAATGAGAGGATTCGGTGGTCTTAATCCATAAATTTTGACTAATAAATGTTGATTTATAACGAGATAATGCCTATGTTATGATTCGTAATTAAAAATTTTACATGGAACTGCACTGTTAAGTTATTGAGAATTACTGGGCCATACTAAAGAGTTAACAATGAGATTTTGACTAATTTTCTGAAGAACGATAGATTATAAGCTTTCCGATGTTGTTAATTAGGATCTAGGATTGATGTATAGTTAGGTATAGTTTTTCGACATGCCTTAGAATGTTATGGTAGTAATCAAGGATAATTCTATTTATGGAGTTATACATGGTCCGCCCTTTCTCAAGGCGACAACCTAGAGGATAGTTACTATTACCGGCCGGCATCACCATTTTAAAATCCCATGAGAAGAGATATATTCCACGAGAAGGGATAACCATTACTGGCCTTGGATTATGAGGAGTGAATACAATCTATCATCGATTACTCGCCCCTCAGCTAGTAGGGTCTACTAGTTAGGTCCTCTTGATAGTAAAAAGAAAATTTTCTAGAATTCATAGAATTGATACTGTTTTTCGATTTCTAAAGTATGTTTTACCGATTTATGATTACCGAAATATGATTATACCGATTCGTGATTTTTGATGCATCTTTAAATAGCATTATACTTTATTTCTATTTCCATGAACGCTACTGTTCTTCTGATATTACCGTAGTTTCTGTTCTAATGTTTTGCATGAAAACAAGAATTATGATCATCGAGACTTGTTTACATAGAAATATACTTTTCTCGTATTTCTTAAATATATTCCTATTCTTTGATAGTTTTTAAAACCTTCTGTAATTATGTTCTGCATGAGAATATTATATTTGACATGTTTTAGTACCTTACTAGGTTTTGGCTCACTGTTTTGTTTTCCCCCTCCAAATAATGCTATAGAGACGATATCGGATGATTAGGCATAGTTAGAGCTAGCAAGGAAGATTTGGAGCCTCGAAGTCTTCTTGAAGATTTTAGGAAATCTGATAGTTTTGCATGTTCCATAAAATTTTTTTAAGAAAATTATGTATTAATAGCTGTGATATATTTTGTATTTTGATGGAATAGTATTTATGCTTCCGCAGGTTTATATTATGGATATAGTTACTTTCGCTATTCTGATTATTGAACATATACAGGTTCTAAACGGTATCTCTTTTATGGATCTGATATAGTGGATAGGATTGTTAAATTAAATCCATGGATAGCTTTTTTGGTCCTGTGTTTGTGTGTTGTAGGATGGATTATGGTATTTGATTAGCTATGTGCTTGTACAGGGTAATTGTTACAGGTTGTATATTTGGTCTTGGTCTACATGTAGAGGAAATTCTGTCCAAATTTTTATAGACTTTGTCAAAATTTTGGTATAAGTTAAAGGATTTAAATTTTTGGAATCTACTCCATATCTATTTGATGAAGGGTCTTATGAGGATTAGGATTTGTTCCGTCATAATTGGTATCAGAGAAAACGAGATGTCTTAGGAATGATTTGAATTGTAAGTGGAAGCTTAGGAAAATGATTATGAATGACTGAATAGGTAGGTATGGATGTAGGGTGATTGCATCCCAGGTATTTTAGCTAGCATAAGTTAGGCTAGAAGTAGACTGAGCCTTTGTGATTAAGCAGATTAATATGAATTTTGGGCCTAGGCTAACTGAATTGGGGTTCTAGGTTCCAGTTATAATCTGTTCCATAATTAAGGAAGGATAAAGGCTAGATAGGAATCAAATGAAATGTTTAAGGGCTAAATCTAGGGTTTCTGCTGAAGAGTCCTGGTCGATGTTAGCAGGATTATTAACATTCCCGTGTTTTTGGTTATAGGTTATCAAATGGCAAGTAGAATGGGTGGAAGTGATGATAGCGAAAGTGCTAGTCTCCTCATGATTGAGAAGCTGAGTATGTAAAACTGTTGGAAAGGATGACGAATGTTGTAGAAAGGATGGAGCAGCGTCATATGGCTCCGTTCCTTGCACCGAAGCCGATTCCAACGATGTACGAGAGGTTTAAGGTAGAAAAAGTACCTGAATTTTTGGAGGAAACATATCCGGTGAGGGCAGAGAATTAAATTAAAAAATCAAAAAAAATATTTACAGTTATTTAATGTTCTAATTGTGAAAAGGTTACTTTTGGAACTTATAAACTAGAAGAAGAAGCCGATAATTAGTGGGCAAGGAAGAAGAGGGCAATTGGTTTGCTTGATGAGGAGATTTCTTGGGAGACGTTTGAGAAAGCCTTCTAGGAGAAATATATTGGGAGAGAGCTCTCATACAATTAAGGCATGAAGATCGCATCATGGCAGAGTATGGTGCGAGATTTACTGAATTATCTCACTATGCGCCCTTTACTGGGGGAGATGAACTGAGAATGGTTAAGAGATTCTTGTAAGGGTTAAAGGATGAGATTAAAAATCAGCTAGTGATCCAAAAATTTTAGACTTATATTGGGGTCCTGGATAGGGCTTTAATACTTGAGAAAGAGCTTGAGACTCAGAAATATTTAGGTAAAAGGACGGCCAGTCAAATAAGTTACGACTTAGGATCAAATGTAGAATCCTCGGGACTATCTAAGAAGGAGAGAACAACAAATAAAGGAAAGAGCGTCACTCAAGTTTAGTCAATGATGGGTTTTTAGGCACCATTAGCTAACTGTACTTTCTGTGGAAAGAAGCATGCAGGAAATTTTTGTCGTAAGGTGATGGGAGCTTATTTTAGATGTGGATAGTAAGGCCACTTGATTAAAGACTGTCCATATCCTAGGAGGTTAAAAGCAAAGGAGTCCACTGTCTCAGCTAAAGCACTTACAGTGATGGTTCAAGACGCTGAAGTAGCCCCAGAGGTGGATGGAGGTATTCCCTTGATTGTGGAATTTGATCTATGTTTTAATTAATTTGGGATTCATATGTTCTTTTGTTTCTTTCGTGATTTACATGATATGTTTCCCATCATCTTGAAGATTCTTAATTATTTGGTGATTGTGTTTATGTGTTCTCTTGTTAATTCTGTGGATTGTGGATAGTAGATGACTGAACTTCTAATTGAGGAAGTGACCGATTGTGGATTGTTGGACGAATGAATATTTGATTCATTTTATCGGTATAACGAATAAGTGAAACTAATGATCTGAAGATTGATTTTCGGGTGATGTGAATCCTTTTGGAGTTGGAATGGTACTCAAGGATGTTGGCATAAATTGTAATTGGGAAGATGCAGTACCTTGTAATTAGGTTGTGAATTTGAGTAAGAGATGAGGCCAATCCAATCAAGAATAGACTGTGAGTCTAATAAGAAAATGAGGCTACCAATTTAATGTCGGTAGATGGTAGGTTGAGAATATGGCTATAAAAGTATTGAGGATGTATGTATTGGGAGGAAAAAAATCAAGCTAAGCTATTTTAATGGGCAGATTAGAGGCAAATGGAATTGGCATTAGTCTCTTAGAATTCGTGCAAAATTGGAAGAGTATCGGTTAGAAGTTGTTGAAGAAGCCTTAAGGCCTCTGGAAAGTATGATTAACTAATGGACCAGGTAATGTAACATAGATGGTGATACTCTTGAGAAGGATTAAAATTTTGTTAATTCTGTATCGATAATTACCCATAAGCAAAGTGGGGGAGGAGTCTGTGGGTTGAAAGTTGCTTCACCCGAAATTGAGACATTGTGATGAGGTTTTGCTTTAAGGAATTGTGGTTAATGCTCTTGGAAGAAACTAATGTCTTGTAAACCTAAAAGAAAAAGGTTGTGATAAGTGGATCTTGGTGTGATTTGGAGGAGGTGAATGTTAAGATCGATAGTTGATGTCAGAAGTCTCCATGCAAAAATATACAAAATTACTTTGGAGATAATTCTGATCTAATAATTTTATGGATTAAAGTAATCATGTTATAACGGAGAGGTAACCTTAAGAGATCACAAGCGAATTATAGACCTTGAAAATTGTTAAGAAAACCCTAGGATTATGTTTTTCTGCATCGATTGTGGATCGATGCCCTGGGTTAAGCGAAAGAGGAATTCCTAGTTAAGAGTTGTTCTTCCATTGATTGAAATCAACAATTGGAAGTCTCTGTTTGAGAAATTGTGGAGCCGGTCTTGGGTGATAGCTTTGTCTTGGGAGAATTTGTGATTATGCATAACTGAAATTGACCTTGAAATTTTGTAAGTGGATAGGCCTGTCTAAAGATTATAAAGATGAAATTCGGTATCATGAAGGGGGAGTGAACATAGTATTAATCATGAATGTTAATGGTCTATAGATTTGGTGTTGATAGTGAACCTATGGATAGGCTCAATTGCTTGGAGTAATAGGGTGATGCATTCCTAAGTTGGGAAGTAGAATTGTATCTAAAATATAGAAGTTATGAAGTTGGAAGCAAGAGTTCTATAGTGTTGTTTTAGGGCAATCAAAATGGTCCACCCATGGTGATTACAGGTAATGTGTTCGGGTTGAACTAGTTGACTCATCGGTGTGCCAACGAGATCCCGAGGTTGTTAAGTATAGGAGTTAAGGAATAAAATTGGGAAGTCTCTGTGGTTTCATATCTGTACGACCCACCAATCATGATTATGGAGGGAGTGTTCAATTTTAATTGAATGGCTTATTGGTATGTTAACGAGATTTGAGGTTCCTTAGCGTTGGGACTTTGAGATTTTGAGGTCGTTAGTTGTTAAGGCCTTGAGACTTTAGGTAATGATCTGAAATTGTATTGAATCTATGGTGACTGTTATAGTTAGAACTTCTTGTTTTGTGATAAATTAAGGATCCGTGAGAATTATTCTCGTAATATGGATATCTTGAGGGCAATTTTATCGTGGTTACCGCATGATTTGGGTGTTTAGAATAGAATATGTGTCTTGGAAAAATGTCGAATTGAGGACATACCATCAAAATGAAGAAGATGTAGGGTATCTTGCTTTTGAAGTCTAATCGTGACTTGGAACTTACATTAGAACTTAAACTAAGCTTGATGAAGGAATTTAAAAGCTAAGTTGAATTGGCATAATAGCAAATTGTAATCAGATGAATTGAACTTGATGAATGATTAGAGCGCGCAGTGAACGAGTGATGAACTGTGTATATAATAAGGTTTAAGTCAGTCTTCAGAGGAAATGCTCAATCTTGAGGTTTAGTATGAAATGAAATAAGGCATTCTGCTTGTTTAAGATCTAGAATTAAGTTAGAAAAGTGGTTAATAAAATAGGTTTGTCATTGAACTTAATAAATTTGATTCTGGAAAGGATGCGTCAAATAATGAGGTTCAAGGCAATCCTAATATTTATGGTTTCCTAAGATAACCATCCTGATTCAGAAATGAATTGGAAACATTAAGGAGGTTCCTTGATTCTAAAAATTTAAATATCGTTAATTTTGAGGACGAAATTTCTGTAAGTGGGGGAGAGTATGAGATCTCGATCTCAAAAACTTAATAATTATGGAATAATTATAGTGATAATAATAATGATTAGGATTAAATATAGTAAAAAAATTGATATTGAAGCAAATGAGGCGAAATGGGCAAAACGTGGCGCTTGAGGGTGTGCCCGAGGCAAGGAGGGAGCGATCCCAACTACGAGCTACTCGAGCGTGGATTTGCGAGAGTGGGTGCTTGAGCGTCAGTTGTATGTTGCATACGTGACCCCCTCTTTCATTCATTTTAAAAGGGGATTTGAGGGGGGAGAGGCAGTAGAACACATGACAGCAGTGAAGAGGAGGAAGGAGAGAAAAGAGAAGAGAGGAGGGGAAAGCCCATCGATCCGATCCGATTCGGGTAAAAATAACTATAGATTAAACTCAGGCAAGTGTATTTCAGACGTTATTTACTATTTTTATAGCATTTTAACATATCAGACATCGTGTTTATGTGTTATATTTATGTTTCCCTATGTTTATTGTAAATAAAGCATATTTCTCCTGATTAATTGGATATATTTCATATTTATTGACATGTACTGTAATATTTACCTCCGATTTCATGTATAGATATATGTTTGGTGTTCGTTTCTCGTTCGAAACATTTGGTGAAACCCTAAGCACGAAAATGAAAGGGTTCGGTGGTCTTAATCCATAAATTTTGACTAGAAAATGTTGATTTGTAATGAGATAATGCCCATGTTATGATTTGTAACTAAAAATTTTACATTGAATTGCATTGTTGAGTTATTGAGAATTATTGGAGCATACTGAATAGTTAACCGTGAGATTTTGACTAATTTTCTGAAAAATGATAGATTATAAGCTTTCCGATATTGTTAATTAGAACTTAGGACTAATGTACAGTCAAGTAAGATTTTTCAGCATGCCTTAGAATGTTATGGTGGTAATCGAGGATAACTCTGTTCATGGAGTTATACGTGGTCGGCCCTTCCTCAGGCCGACAACCTAAAGGGTAGTTACTGTTGTCGGCCGGTATCTTCGTTCTAAAATCCCACTAGAATGGATATATTCCATGAGAAGGGATAACCGTTACTGGCTTTGAATTGTGTAGAGTGAACACAATCTATCTTCGATTACTCACCCCCTCTACTAGTAGGGTCTACTAGTTAGGTCCCTCTGATAGTAAAAAGGAAATTTTCTAAAATTTATAGAATTGATACTATTTTTCGATTTCTGAAGTATGTTTTACGGATTTATGATTACTGAAGTATGATTATACCGATTCATGATTTCTGATGTATATTTAAATAGCATTATACTTTATTTCTATTTCCATGAACGCTACTGTTCTTCTAATATTACCGTAGTTTCTATTCTAATGTCTTTACGTTTTTCATGAAAACAAGACTTATGATCATTGAGACTTGTCTACATGGAATTATACTTTTCTTATGTTTCTTGAATATGTTCCTATTCTTTGACAATTTCTTGAATATGTTCCTATTCTTTGACAATTTTTAGAACCCTCTGTAATTATGTTCTGCATGAGAATATTATATTTTACATATTTTAGTACTTTACCGGGTTTTGACTCATTGTTTTATTTTTTTCTCTCCAGATAAGGCTATAGAGACGATACTGGATGATTAGGTATAGTTAGAGCTAGTAAGGAAGATTTGGAGTCTCGAAATCTTCTGAAAGATTTTAGTATTCTCGAAATCTGATAATTCTGCATGTTCCATAGGGTTATGTTAAGGAAATTATGTATTAATAGCTGTGATACATTTTGTATTCTGATGGAATAGTATTTATGTTTCTGTAGGTTTACATTATGGATATAGTTGCTTTCAATATTCTGATTATTGAATATGTACAAGTCCTAGACGGCATCCCTCATATGGATCTAGTATAGTGAATATGATTGTTAAATTAAAGCCATGGATGGCTTTTGTGGTCCTGTGTTTGTGTGTTATAGGATGGACTATGGTATTTGATTAGTTGTGTGCTTGTACAGGCTAATTGTTACAGGTTGTATATTTGGTCTTGGTCTACATATAGAGAAAACTCTACCCAAATTTTTATAGACTCTGTCAAAATTTCTGTATAAGTTAAAGGATTTAAATTTCTAGATTTTGCTCATTATCTGTTTGACGGAGGGTCCTATGAGGATTAGGATCTATTTTGTCACACGTCGCGTTGCTCGAGCGCATCTCAAGTGCACGAAGGGTGAGCTTAGGGTTTTATCGGATAAATCTAGTGGAGCTCGAGCGTGGATTGAGCGAGTTTCGAGCACTAAATCTACTGGTTTCAACGCTTGAGCATGGGTTGGACAAGCAGTGAGTGTAGGCTTACTAAAAATGGGGCTCAAGTGCTGGTTAGGTGAGCATCAGGCATAGACTTACTGAAAATGGGGCTCGAGCTCACCGCAGGCGTGCAGTAGGTGAAGCCTCCCGAGAAAAGTGCTCGAAAGTAGGTAGGCGCACGACAGGCATGAAATTGGGCATGACACTTTAGAAAAGAACAAGCTATAGTCTGATACAAATCTTCTGAATAATATGAACATCGCTAACAACAGACTAGATATTGTTATGGAATTTGTCAACATATAAATGAGCCTAACAAAGACTTTATGTCAAGATGATGAAGTTTAAACCTTGGCTTGAAGTAGTGGTTTTTATAAGGCACATGATCTCTAAGGGAGGCATTTCGATTGATCCGAAAAGGATCAAAACTGTGACAAATTAGAGTTACCTGACAATTATGACATAGTTATAAAGTATTCTCAAGTTGGCCAATTATTATCAAAGATTTATAGATAATTTTTTTAGGATTGTAATACTGCTGACTTGCCTAATATAGAGGAATGTGGAATTTAATTGGGATGAAGAGTGCAAAAATAATTTTCAAGAATTAAAGGACAACCAAACAAGACCCTAATTTTAGCCATTTTGGAAGGATCCGGGGGATATGTCATTTACTACAATGCAGCTAAGAGAGGATTGGTGTGTGTTTCGATGCAATATGGAAAGATGATTATTTATGGATCAAGATAACTAAAAATTCATTGAAAGAATTATCTGACTTATAATTTAAAATTAGCGGTGATTATTTTTGCTAAAAATTTGGAGACACTACTTGTATAGAAAAGAGATTTTCAGTGTATTCTGATTATAAAAGTTTGAAGTATCAATTCTTTCAAAATGAGCTAAATATATGACCAAAGAGATGGATGGATATATTAACGGACTATAATTACGCAATTTATATCATCCCAAAAAAGTTAATATAGTAGCAAACGCCTTGAGTTGTATGATGACAAATTTGATGGTTCATTTGAAGATTAAAGAAATGAAAATACTTGATAATACAAAGAAGCAACTAATATTATTTTGGGTTTATGTCGGTTTATTGAATAATTAATTTTTGGGTCTCGATTAAATAATCTTATTTGAATTTATTATGGGTTACGGAATAAATTAAATTTAGTTTGGGGATCAGAGATGCATGACATTGCAGGGAGTAACGTACGTAATCTTGTAACCCTTGACGGCATCACCATAGACGAAAGAGTCGAGCTACATGTTTTCGTTCCTCATGCAGTGTCAACCTCACTGACAATGTGACGACCCGACTTTTAATATTATCAAAAGCCGTCGTCAATACTAATTCATATAATAAAAGATGAGCATAAAATTTTTTTTTCTTTTCTTTATTCACACCCGAGATGCATTCTAAAGATAAATAATTTCATAAATCCCAAAAGTGTCACGGAAACATTCTAACGTTCATAAGCAGCGGAAATCAAAATTACAAGTTCCCTCAAACAAAATAAACAAAACTCCAAAAATCTGCTCCAGCCAGCCAGCAAAACCATAGGACTCTATTCGACTTCGTCCTCCATAAGCTTGTCATCTGAAAATTTGTAAGAGTGAGCTTACAAAGCACAGCAGGATACTCACATGCAGAAAACACAAGCATACAAATAATCAAAGTATAGATCATAA
>JAODPA010100050.1:0-21479 GCA_025585075.1 Nepenthes mirabilis | reverse complement strand
GTCAAAAATTCGGCAGAATTTCAACTATAATACGGACGTCGGCCAAATACCAAATCAAATAGTTCACAATATACAAAACACAGGATCCAAAGCCACCAACTATACGTGGTACCAACGCCATAATTCCGATACGACGTCGGCTCAAGCGATATGCCACTAGATACCAAAATAAATTACATTAATTTGCGGAAGCATAAACAAACATATAAGCAATGAAAACTAGACTATCTCTGTATCATTATCATACATAGACACTAATACACAAATCCATTAGTAATAAAAGCATTCCATCAAAAAATACAAAACTACATAACTAAGTCCACAAGGTTATCTTAAATGTTTTCGAGCCTAGCCGACTTAAATTCTCTACCCTACCTCAATCGGGTACAACTCATACTCATTTGGAGGAAGGAAAATATCAATGATGAGCTAAAGCTCAGCAAGGCACATGTATATATCAAAGAATATGCAAAATTTCATATTCAAAAATATAATAATGTGAATAGGATGATACAGGGATGCATTTGAGACTATAAATCATGGTTCAAAAAGAATGATTTTATGATTCGTTCCATATTTCTTTGATTCGTTTCCTTATCATTTTTTTAATCATCAATTTATGTCGAGACCTTATTTCGTTGAGAGATTGGGATGGAACGGATTTTTTTTCCTCAAAAGCTTCTGACAAGACATAAACAAAATTTAAAACCATAATTCAAGGCATATAAATTCTGCAGAATTTTCAGCAAAATTTTCTCTATAAATCAGATAAAATCCAAAATGCAACCTATATCAAATATCCAGAAACAACAGCACAACTAAGTAAATATTACCATTTTATCCTACAACACATTTGCACAGGATCTCAGACTGCCATATCATCCATGACTCAATTATAATTCTATCCACTATCTAAAAACTCATAAGAGATACCATCTAGGTCCTGTAACAGAATTCAGAAAAAAAATATATAGCAAAAGTAGTTCCATAAACCTGCAAAAATATAAATCTCTACTTGTATCATACATTTCCTACAATAATTCATACACATAAAATCCATATACAAAAATGAGGCAATTACTTCCAAACACTTCCTTCCAAGATCCCCAAAAGTTTCAAGTTTTCAAAATCAGTAGGCTGACTTTAGCTATTCCTTCTCATCCGGTACAAGCTCTACTATCTCATCTAGAGGAAAAAAAATATTAAAATAGTAAGCCAAAATCCAGCAAGGTATATGCATATATGTAGTAAATCCGTTATGCAGAATAGTTATATAGACATCTCATAGCATAAGAATATACATAAGCTGAATAGAGCATGGAAAGCAGAGAATGTATGATTTGACATTAATTTAAAACTTGAAAATTAGAAATCAGTATAACTATATTTTAGAAAGAAGAAATCAATCTCAACTCCACAAGTTATAGAACTTTTTTTTATCAGTAAATGATTCTGCCAGTAGACCCTACTAGTGGAGGGGACAAATAATTGAGAATAGATTGTATACATCTCCTCACAATCCAAGACTACATTGACAGTATTATCCCATCCATAGAATCAATACAGAAATGTTGGTAAATCATCACAGAAATGCCGTCCAGCAATAATAACTACCCTCTGGTTTAACGCTCTGAGGAAGGGCGGACCACCTATAACTCCATGGACGAAGTTATCCTTGATTACCACTATAGTATTTTAAGGCATGTCAGAGAACCTAACTTGATTGTATATCAATCTTGAGTCCTAAATAGCAGTATCAGAAATATTTTTTCTTCTTATTTCATAACTTAAAACCCTTTTCAGTTTCAAAAGTCAGTCAGAGTTTCACAGTAACTCTTTAATAGTTTCAGAATATATAATAAACAGTTTATAATCCGTCAGAAATTTAACAGTATAAATCGGTGTAAACTTTTCAGTCATAAATCACATGCTATACATTACCACGTTACCAATTAACTTTTACATGGCAAGAAATTTGAATTAAAACAGTTAAATCCCTTCAATTTCGTACTTAGGACTTCGCCAAAGCTTACAGACTCAAATCGAACACCAAACATGTGTTTATTCATAAAATCAATGCCATAAATCCAAATATAGATACCAAATCATGCATTTTAACCAAAAATCCCTAATATTTTTGAGTTAGGGTTTCGCAATATGCTTCTGGAATGAAATCGAACACTAAATACATGTTTATTCATAAAATCGAAACCAAATACCGCAATATGTATGGGCAACATGAAATCTATTCAAACAATCAAGAGAAACATGCTTTATTGGCTTTAAACATGCAATAATATAATTTAGAATATTTTTATCAATTTTGAAACAAGAAAAAATGGTAAAAATGGAAAATAGCGTTCGAGGTACACTTGTATGAGCCCAATCTACTGTTATTTTTACTCGGAGCGGATCAAAACGGGTGATTTTTCCTTTTCCTCTTCTCTTTTCCCCTCCTTTTCCCTTTGTGCTACTGCTGTTCTGCCCTTCTATTTTTTTCACCTTCAATTTATAACAAAACAGATTCAGGATGTGGGGGTAAAAGTCGTGCCTGCGCTTGAGCGCACGGTGAGCGCAGGGTTTTTGCCAAGTGCTTGCTTGAGCATACCAGGCGTACAGCCAGTAGTTATGCACTGGATTTTGCACTTGCTGCCGCTCCTCGGGCGCACGGCAGGCGCAACCCTACTGTTTGTTGAATTTTGATAAATTTTTTACTTTTTACTTCCAACCCTCATTTTTCAATACATGTTTAGCCTCATCTTAATTATCATCATTTTAATTACTCCCAAGTTATCATGTTTCGGGTCCTAGAGCTCACACTCTCCCCCACATAAAAAAACTTCATCCTCGAAATTGAACGGAGTTACATACCTCAATAAAACAAGTGGGGATACTTATTTTAGACCTCCTCTTTGCACTCCTAAGTGGCCACTTTCGGTAAATAATTCTTCTAAAGCACTTTCACCAGGGGAATAGTCTTTGAGCGTAACTTTTAATCCTTTCGATCCAATATCCGTATCAGCTTCTCGACATAGGATAGATCCTTATCAACAGTGAGGGGCTCGTACTCAATTACATGTGTCGAATCATGAATATACTTTCGTAGCATCGATACATGGAATACATTGTGCACGTCTGCCAAACTGGGCAGTAGTGCCAACCTGTAGGCCACCTCTCCGATCCTCTTCAAAATCTCAAAAGGCCCGATGAAACGTGGATTCAACTTTCCTTTCACTCCGAACTAGTACGTCCCCTTGGGTGGTGAAACTTTTAGAAAGACAAAATGTCGTACTTTAAATTTCAACTCTGACCTCCTTCGGTCTGTATAACTCTTCTGTCTACTTTGTGCACCTTCAAGTTCTTGTAAATCAACCTAATTTTCTCTGCCATCTCTTTCACAATTTCAGGATCCAAAATCTTCTTATCTCTAATCTCCTCCGAGTGAATTTACGATCTGCACTTTCTACCATACAATGCCTCAAAAGGCACCATACAAATGCTTGCTTGATAGCTGTTGTTGTATGCAAATTCTGCTAAAGTCAGATAACTGTCCTAAGTCCCTTTCATCTCTAGGACTGAGGCCCTCAACATGTTCTCAAGGATTTGAATGGTACGTTCTAATTGGCCATCCGTCTGAGGGTGATGCGCAATATTAAATTTTAATTCTAACCCCAACTCCTTATACAAGCTCTCCCAAAACCTCGAGACAAAACGTGGGTCTCTGTTAAAAATAATCAAAACAGGTACTCCCATGGAGCCTCACAATCTCATTTACATATAATTGGGCCAATCTGTCATGAGAATATGTTATCCTGATAGCCAAGAAATGGGCTGATTTCGTCAACCGATCAACTATAATCCAAATGGTGTCATGATTTCTGGGAGTCATTGGCAATCTCAATATAAAATCCATAGAAATATCCTCCCATTTCCAACTTGAAATCGGCATTGGTTGTAACAACCCAGAAGACTTATTCCTTTTAGCTTTCAGTTGCTGGCATACCAAGCATTTCTCCATATAAGCCATAATATCTCACCGCATGTTCCTCCACCAAAAAGTTTTCTTCAAATCTTGATATATTTTATTCGCGCCCAGGTGGATCGTATACCGAGATCTATGGGCTTCCTTTAAGATCTTTTCCTTCAACTCCTTATCATTTGGTACACATAATCGATCTCTGAATCTCAATACTCCATCAGTTCGGATATTAAAATCAGCTTGAGAGTCTCAATCCAGATCATTTACAATATCCACAAGAAACGGATCACTGACTTGTTTCTCTTTAATTTTATTAATCACCTCCGGCTGCACTTGAAGATAAGTTAATAGCATTCTATCACCCCGAGCATACCGTTGGATATCACACTGCTTCAAATAATCCAACATCTCCATTTACTTGATTTGCAATTTCGCCGCATAGCCCGATTGGTGACTCAAAGTATCCGCAACTATATTAGCCTTCCCTGACTCGTACTGTATCTCACAGTCATAGTCTTTTAAGAAATCAAGCCATCTCCTTTGCCTCATATTAAACTCATTCTGCGAGAACAAATATTTTAAACTCTTGTGATCAGAATAAATAAGGAACTTCTCACCATGCAAATAATATCCCCAAATTTTTAAATCAAACATCACAGTAGCTAACTCCAGATCATGAGTCGGGTAGTTCTTTTCTTGCACCTTCAGCTGTCTAGACCCATAAGCCATAACCGTACCATATTGCATTAATATGCAACCCAAGCCCGCTTTAGAGGCGTCACAGTATACCTCGAAGCCACCTGAACCCTCTGGAATAATCAGTACTGGGACGGTAGTCAAACGATCCTTTAACTCCTGAAAACTCTAATCACATTCCTCGGTCCATTCAAACTTAGCCTCCTTTCTTGTCAATCGGGTAAGAGGCATAGCAATCTGCGAAAAGTTTCCTACAAATCGCCTGTAATAGCTTGCCATGCCAAGAAAATTCCTAACTTCAGTCACAAATGTTGGCCTACTGTAATTTGTGACAGCCTCTACCTTCTTTGGATCCATTGAAATACCACCGTTAGAAACCACATGTCCCAAAAATATTACCTTTTCTAACTAGAACTTACACTTATTAAACTTACCGTACAACCTTTCCTCACGGAGTACTTGAAGTACTATCCTCAAGTGAATCTCATGCTCCTCATAATCCTTTGAGTATATAAGGATGTCATCAATAAACACCACCATAAATTTATCCAGATACGATTTGAACACCCTATTCATTAAATCCATAAACGCAAAATGGGCATTCGTAAGGCCAAAAGGTATAACAATGAATTCATAATGGCCATATCTCGTCCAAAAAGCAGTCTGTGCCACATCCTCTGGCTTAATTCTCAATTGATAATAATCAAACCTCAAATCGATCTTTGAAAACACCTGAGATCTTTGCAACTGATCAAACAAGTCATCGATACGCTACAACGGATGCTTATTCTTAATCATGATTTTATTTAACTCACGGTAATCAACACATAGTCACAAAGACCCATCTTTCTTCCTCATAAATAATATTGGTGCACCCCAAAGAGATACATTCGGTCTGATAAAGTCCTAATCTAACAATTCCTGTAACTGTAACTTCAATTCTTTTAACCCAGCCAGGGCGATACGATAATGGGCTTTAGAAATCAGACTAACACTAGGAATAATGGCAATCTCAAACTCAATTTTTCGGTGCAGAAGAAGTTCCAGCAACTCCTTCGAAAAGACATCCTCAAAATCATTAACAACCAGGATATCCTTGGCCGACATACTATGACTCCCAGTGGTGCAAGTATAGGCCAGATAAGCTTTATACCCACTTTTCATCAAGTGCTTGGCATGCACGACAAAGATTAATATAGTCACCTCCTTCTTTCTAATGCCTTAAAAGAAAAAGGTTTCTATCCCAGGAATATCAAAATGAACTTTTTTCAGAAAATAATCAATACTGGCATGATACCTAGCTAGCCAGTCTATCCCCAAAATGATATCAAAATTACCCATATTTAATAATATCAAATCTACAATCAAATATTTTCTATTCACCGCGACCTCACATCCAGGATATACAATATCAGTAACCACAGAAGATCCAGTGGGAGTAGATATAACTAACACAAAATCCAAAACACAAGGGGTAGACATAATGCAGCATACAAATTGTGGAGAAATAAAAGAGTGGGTAGACCCCGAATCAACAATATAGAAGCAGAAACTCCACAACTAGAGAGAGTACCTTCCACAACGTTAGGGGATGCCTCTAGATCCTGAACGGTCACCGCAAAGGCCTTAGTTGTGACAGTAGACTTCTTTCCTTCTAACCTCGGAGGTAACAGGCAATCTTTGATCTTGTGGCCCTACTGTCAACACCTAAAGCAGACTCCCGATCACTTGCGACATGCTTGTCCCGGATGCCTCCTCTCGTAAGTAATACAGTCAACTGCGGATGCCTGAGAACCGGTCACTAACTAAGTTGGAACGATGCTCTTCCCTTTTTCGGCTATCCTCGCCTTCTTAGTTGGTCCAGAAGAGCCCACATTTGATCCAGCACTATAACCTGTCCGGCTGGCCGTCCTCTTTGTATAAAACCTCTCCATCTCAGTTTCCTTCTCATAAATCACTACCCTGTCTAGAATTTCGGCATAAGCTTGTGTTTTAAAATCGACAAAGACTTTCTAATATCATCCCGCTGCCCTTGTTGAAACTTTTTTACTTTTCTTGTCTCGTCTTCCACATAAAAAGGTACAAAAACAGACAATTCAGTAAATTTTGCATCGTACTTTGTCACTGTCATATTCCTCTGTCCCAACCTCATGAACTCCTACTCTTTCTGATCTCGGAGACTGGATGAAAAATATTTTTTCATAAATGCATCATCAAATATCTCCCATATAATCTTGTCATCGAGCACTCCTAATACCCTCTTTTTCATACTCCACCAACTGTCGGCTTCACCTTCTAACTTATATACTGCAAAAGTGACCTTCTCCTCGTCAGTGCATCGAATCACAGCAAAGATCTTCATCCTTTTAAGCCATCTGCTTCTACTTGATCCGGCTTTTCCAAAAAGCCCGGTGCTTACTCCGCTGTAAATCGATTATACGTGGTCAGAGCTAGAATTGCCGAAGCTAGCTTAAGTGCAAGGACCAGGGCCATAAAATGATACTCCACAGACTCGACTACGTTGTCATCCTCTCTAAAAGGGCCACATATGCCGCTTCTCTATTGTAGGGAGTATTAGCACCACCACGATTGCCTCTTCTGTCTCTCCTACTAGCAATCTTATACCCTATAACCAAAGATAAACACAATATTACAATCTCAAGAAACCAATTTCAGGGAAAAGGGGTCATCAACAGTTTAATGATACTCAAATCCAGCCTAGGGATCAGCTTCCTGAACATCCTAATTAACTTAACTACCCCGACCTATCCCTATAGAAACTTAAGCTTATGCTTCTACTTTTCGATCAGTCACTCCTAGGGCATCTCATTTCTCTGATACCAATTATGATGAAATAGATTTTTTTTCCTCAAAAGCTTCTGTCAAGATAGAAATAGAATTTAAAATAATAATTCAAAGCATATAAATTTTGTAAAAATTTCGGTGGAGTTTTCTATGTAAATTGGATAAAACCCAATTGTAGAATAAATTTAAATCATCAATAAAATAAATCCAATAAAAATCCACAATCCAAAGTCTAAAAATTCAATAGTAGTCTCGTACTTAAAGCAAATATCTAAATTCAAAACAAATGTCCAAATTTTGAAATAATTTTCATCGTGATATATATATATATAATATATAAATAAAATAGATGTGATCCGAACCAATTCCAAAGGCTGATATCCAATCCGAGTCTGAGTCCAAGTCCAAATCCAATACCCGATCAACTTGTGATTTGAAACAGAATCTGATAGTCGGATGATCTAATAGCATGCACAGAAACCAAAATAGTACCGCGATAGATATTTGAAAGGTCCAAATCAAACATATAATCAAAATCGTTATACGAGACGTACCAGAGCCCAATTAAAGGCAAAATCGATGAATCTCAAATCCAAGTCTAAAATCTAAGTCCAAATCAAACTCCAACACAAATCAATGTAAAAATGTAAATTATGCACTAAATTTGGGTTCTAATTATTTAAAGGCTAGTTTAAGAAAGGGTTACACATAATCCTGATAACTTTAGGTCAAAATCCATGTATTATGTACCCATAGATAAGGTTGCTCACTATATTTTACCACTCGCGACTTTGAGTGTATTTCTCAAACTTGTGAGATATATTAAAACGTCCGAATATATTCTAAAGTTAAATTAAATTATCCAAATGGGAAGAGTCACTACTCCAAATCTTTCCTATCGGCGAAAATGAATTTTCAAATAAATCTTTCCGTCGCGAGCTGGCCAGAGACCAATAATCCTAATCCAAATCCAAATGTAGTAATCACAACCCAACTCGTGCATATGAAAATGTATGACCTATGTAAGTTTCGTATATATTTTCGTTACACATACTAATATAAATATACATCGAATCCAATAAATTTTTCTGGCTTTTAGAAAAATAATAAATTTTAAAAATTATAAAACCCATATTCAAAGCCTCCAAAATAATCCAATAAACTAAACATGCATGCCCAAAATAAGTAAAATGGGTGTACAAAAATTCATACATGTTAGTAAAATTTTATACAATATTTAAAATACATCAGATGCAAAATTAAATTAAAGAGAGGGTTTACAGATACTTGCCTCGACCTCATACCTTGTAAATTTGAAAAAAAGATGTCTCGAAGTGTCAGAATCAACGCTTCCACTCTCTGCCTCACGTGCAGAGGTGTGGAGGTGATATTTTGTTTTAGCCATAAGTTGAGCTAGACCTCCTTCACCCCCCACTCCAGATATAAGATTAGCTGGGGGAACCATGACTCCATGAAAAACTGAAAGGATCGCTTCTTTTTCTTAGTGGTTGGCCCCGAATGGATCATCCCGAATGAGTGGGGTGAGCCCTACTGCATTTACAAGGGCGAAGCTCTAAAGGAGGCAGAATGGAGGGTCATTCAGCTGGCCAAGCTATTGGAAGAGCATGCTACCGAAGTGTGTTTCATTGCTTATTGGACCTCCAGGGAGTTGCTGGTTGAAGTCGAATGGGAGATGAGAGTAGAGGAGGATGATCTAGAAGTCCTCGAGATGCCTCTCCATCAGACTAAAAAGAAACAAAAAAAGGCAACCCCTCATGATCCATCGGATCAGCGGAGGTGAGGAAAATTAAGGAAGTCCATGCGAGGCAGTATCATTCGTTCGCTAGAGAATCTCCACACCTGGCGAGTGTTGATGAGTTGGGTCCCTCCCTTGCAGGCGACAAGCCTCGATCAAATCCTATAGCTAAAGCTGCCAGCTTGGAGGAAGGCAGTTTAGATGGGCCATCCGGCGAACAGGCTGCAAATGACCAAGGGGCCTCGGTGTCGCCCAGGGAGTCTGTTTCCACATCTCTTGCTATCATCGTTGAAGAGGCACCACATGATGGCCTAATCACGAAGTGGCCGGCTGGCTATAAGTTGGGAGCTGAGTGCCAGCCTCATAGTTCTAGGGAATGTGGACCTCTTACACCTAGTTCTAAGTCCTGTTATTATGCTAGTGCCAAATGGGGGACCTTCATCAGCCCCTTGCTCGGAGCCCCGTTGGATTCACTCTCCTCAGAGGAAGAGACCCCTGTCGAGGTACAAGTCCATCAACTCTTCAATTTGACTTGGTAGTTGTTGAGGCATGATCACTTGATTGGCCACTCTTTTTCTCTTCTTCTATTATTATTATTATTATTTGGGCAACCACAAGAGGCGCTATGGTTGGTGAAAATTTGCTTACGCCAACAAGAGGCCAAGGCTCGCTGTTAGGATGCTAAGATTTCCCACTTGTCCTAAAGGAGCGTTGACCTAGGCGTGCTTGAAGAGATGAAGGGCCGAATGAATCCCACTGCTACTGAGGCGTTACAGAGCTAGGAGCGGACCGCCAACCTTACCAGAGAGTTGTTTGAGTCTCGAGCAAGATTTCAAGAACTCTTAGAAGAGAGAGCCTAGGCTTTGGGTCAAATCGCTTCGCTCGAGCAAACTCTCTAGGAAGGGGAGTGACTTTGGACCAGACCTAGCCCGGATGAAGCTGGTCAAACATTGGATGTCAAGCTTTTTGACGATATCCACCTTTGTCTACGGATTGCTTCCTTGGTGGTTCCAAGTTTTCCCATTGGTCTCTTCTATCCGCTGAACAGGGATGGTCAACATTGATCCAACTTGCGGGACTTTTCTAAGGGAGGAGGAAAGGCTTCTTAATCCTAGTACAGCCTTCTTGCTATAGCCATCGGTGGCAGTAGCACTCTGTATTCCATGGCGGGTAGTGCCTCCATATGTATCTCAAAGTTTTTTTTTTTTATACCTTTCTACTTAGTCATGCTCACTCCTGTCAAGAGGAGGTTGTGTTTCAAAGGAAATCCATTTGCCCGCTAAGCATAGCTACTATCGTCACCGGGCATCATGAGGATGTGAAGGTTCGGTCATGCTCATTCCCTAGCAAGGAAATTGTGGCGCTATGAATTTATAGGTGGGTGCTCTACCAATGGATGGTCATCGCTACATGTCAGTGGGTGAGCCTCATTAGGGATGACTAGGTTTCATAGTCGTAGCCACTGGGCTTTAGCAAAGGCAAGGTCATCATTCGTGTGGGAGTTTTCAGTGCTCAACCCCTATTGGATAGACATCGTCACTTTAGCGCATTTGATCTTGATTCGCCAACCATTGTCGATCAAAGGTACTTCTTCTCATTGGGGGAAGTCATTGCACACACGCTGAAAGCTCCCTAGGGTTTGTTATGGCCACCTTCATGGGGAGGTTTGACTTTTCGTCTACGAGCCCCCCCCCCCAACCATGTCATTTTGTAGAGCGCAAGCTACTTGGCAATGAGGGCTGAGGTTTTGGTTTCATTTTCTAGTTAGGTAGTCAACAGGTGAAACATTTTCACTTGACCTAAGGACAGTCTGTGCCTCATGACTTTACATGCAACAACATTCAAGCATTTGTATGGACAAACAAAGGGTAAATGTGCAACTATTGCATCATACTAACATTGAACACACTTATAAGCATTCCTGGTGATGTACATTATACCTACCTGAACCCGGTTGGGGGTCATTGGTAATATTTTTTAAGATAAGTAGTGTTCCATATCCTCGAGACCAATCTGTCATTTATGGTGTGCAACTTGTAAGCACTGTTTTGGAGGATTGTTGAGATGAGGAATGGCCCCTCCCATCTTGGGAAGAGTTTGTTCTTATTGGCGATCTTGCCAGTGGCCTCTATACTCCATAGGACTAGATTACCCACCTTGAACTGGTGCGCTTTTACCTTTCTATTGTACTACTGAGTGACTCACTACTGATCGGCTACCACGTGCACTATGGCTACGTCTTAGGCTTCTTCAAGCAAGTCAAGGTGTTTCTTGAGTTGTTGGAAATTATCGCATGGATCATAGCCCTCAACTTTGAGGTTAGGCACTCGATATCTACCGGAGTTACTATCTTGGTTCCATAATATAAACTGAAGGGAGTCTCGCGGGTAGGTTCTATGGGCATTGTTCAGTATGACAATAGCATCGTGACAATTTATCCACCTAAGAGCCTCCAACATCTTCCAATTTGGTCTTCGACCAGTGCAGCAAGATCCGGTTCGTGACCTTCACTTATACATTCGCTTGTGGATAAGCGATAGAAGTATAAACTAGCATTATTCCCTGGCTCAAACAGTACTTGGTGAAGTGGTTGCCGATGAATTAGGTTTTGTTGTTAGTTACTATGACTTCAAGAAACCCAAATCTGCATACAATACTTTGTCAAACGAACTCCATGGCATTCTGCTCGATTATCCAAGCTAACGAAAAGGCCTCGACCCACTTCATGAAATAGTTGATATCGACTATGATGAATTTCCTCTACCTTGAAGCAATAGGGAGCGAGTCAAAGATTTCAAGCCCCCACTGTGCGAACGGCCATGGGGCTTGTAGGGCTTGTAGTTCCGTATGCGGCTAATGAGGAATATTGTCATAAATTTGGCAATTTTCACACTTCTTTACAAACTCCACGTGTCTCGTTTCATCATTGGTTAGTAATAGCCTTGACGCATAATTTTGAAGATAAGGTTCTTGTCACCAATGTGACCCACAGATGACAATGTGCACCTCACTCAATGCATAGTTGACTTCTTTAGGCATGACACAGCGCATGTATGGGGTAGAATACCCTCACCGGTATAACTTCCATCCAAGAGGGTGTACCAACCCACCATCTTCTTGACGCGCTTGGCTTCTTCTAGATTCTCCAGTAAGGTTCCATCAGTTAGGTATCGCCTGTATAGAGTTATCCGGCTTTCGTCATTCGACACTTGTAGGACCTATGGCTCTTACCCTTCTATGCTGAGGGAAGCCAGAACCTCTCGCATGACTCGGGCATATTGCTCTAGGCATCCAGTCTCTATTGCTTTGGCTAACTGGTCCACCTTCGAGTTGCCCTCTCTTGGAATGTGTAGTATTTTGAACTTGTCGAATGCTTGGGTTGCGACTCTTACTCTAGTAAGATATTCTACGTGCGTGGGGCTTGACACCTTAAAATTTTTGAGGACTTGATTGATGACCGATTCTGAGTCGCTGAAGACAGGCGGGTTCTTCACTGAGCATTCATTGACAAATCGAAGTCCAGCGAGTTTCGTACTCAGCCACATTGTTGGTTGCCAAGAATCCCAACACCATTGAGTATTTTATCTCTGAATAGACTAATGTTTTCAAAACTACTCCTGCACCAAAGCTCTATTGCATTGAGGACCTGTCCACATATAGCATCCAGATAGGAGCCTCTTCCACGCGAGCACCTTCAGCGGTATCTCGAGTGTCCAGAACTAGGGTTATGGTTTCAACTATGAAATCCGCGATGGCCTAGCATTTTATAGTCGACCTCAATTGGAGCTCCACGCTGAACTCACTCAATTCGACAGCTCATTTACCAATCGCCTAGCTGTGTCAAGTTTTTACAAGATCCCTTTCAAGCGTTGATTCGTTAAGATGACTATCCTATGCACTTAGAAGTACGGTCGAAACTTTCGAGCATAATGGATGAGCACCAACATGATCCTTTCTGCTTGTGAGTAGCGGTCTCAGTGTTTGCCAAGATTTTGTTGACTTAGTACACCGGCCGCTGCATGTCGAATAGTTGTCGCATCAGAATCAAGGTCGGTGCTATATCCAAAATTGCCAAGTATAAGTGTGGATGTTCTCCTTCTTTTGGAGACATCAATAGAGGGGCATTGGTGAGATACTCCTTCAACTCGTGAAAAGCTGCCCAGTAGTCAGTAATTCAATGGAAGCCATTTGACTTTGCCCCTCTCAAGACCAGGAATAAGGGAAGATATTTATCAGCTGTTTTGCCAAGAAGCGGGAGAGCGCTACAAGTCTCCCTGTGAACTGTTAGACTTCCCTCACGGTGTGTGGCGAAGCTAAATTTTTGATGGCTTTTATTTTCTCCAGGTTTGCCTCGATTTCCTACTGCGAAACTATGAAGCCCAGAAATTTCTTCAACACTCCGAAAGTGCACTTGGCTAGATTTAGTTTCATGTGGTGTCATCGGAGCACATCAAAGGTTTCCCCAAGATCCAGAATATGTTCATTATTGACCTTACTTTTGACAAGTAACTCGTCCACATATACCTCCATATTCTGACCACCTTGGGCTGCAAATATTTTGTTAACGAGCAACTGGTAGGTGACTCTAACATTTTTCGGATTGAGAGGTACGACCTTATAACAATACGTTCCCTGATCTGTTATAAAAGACGCATACTCTTCATTGTCGAGACTCATTCGATTCTGATTGTAGCCTGAATAGGCATCCATGAAGCTCAATAGCTTGTATCCGAATGTTGAGTCTACCAATAGATCGATCCTTAGTAAAGAAAAATTGTCTTTTAGGAACGCCTTATTCACATCCATAAAGTCAACACACATCCGTTATTTCCAATTACTTTTCTTGATGAGGACCACATTAGATAACCAGTTCAATTATTGGATTTTCCTGATGAAGCCGACGTCTAGCAATTTCTTGACCGCCTTCCGTATTGCAATCAACTTCTCGATAGAGTGGTTTCTCTGCTTCTACCTAATGAGCTTATGATAGGGGTTGAGGCTCAACTTGTAAACCATTACTCCAGTTGGCATTCCCCGCATATCGGCAGGAGTCCACTCGAAGATGTCAGAGTTTTGAAAAAGGAAGGTTACCAATTGGTCACACAGGGGTCCCGCCAATGAGCTACAAATTTGGATGCATTTCTTAGGGTCGTTGGGGTCTAGTAGTATTGGCTTGGTCATCTCGTCGATTGACATTACTATAGAGTTGATTCATCCTGGTGGTTAAGGTCATCAATAGATTGATGCAGAACTATTTGCGTGATTTGGGACAAATAGCTCGTCCAGTCAGTCATTTGATCACCCAAGACCTCTTTGACCTCCTACATTGTTAAAAAAATTATTTTCAAATAAGGGATTGATGTTATTACCCCAAACGTGGTTAGGCAGGGTCGGTCGAGGATGACATTATAAACCGAGGGCAAGTCAACCACCAGGAATGTGAGTATTCAGGTTGTTATATTTGGGTATGTTCCTAAGGTGACCTCTAACTTGATGGTCTCTTAGACCAACATTGGCTCGTTATCTAGGCCATACAGGGGACCTTCAGTTGATTGCATTTGGTTCTTCTTTAATCCGATCTTATAAAATGCATCAAGTTACAACAAATTGTGAGAGCTTTCATTATCGACAAAAACTTGTTTCAGTTGATAATCGATCCTACCATCTAAAACGACTGTAGATACAATTAGGGGTCAGAGTGAGGAGTTACTACATGCATCATATCGTCGTTGCTAAAACTAATGATATCATTTCTAACTCCTACCCTTTGCCTCTTATTGTTGGAAGTTCCCGCCCTGTGGTTTGAGATGGTGTGCCCATGGGTTCTATGACTATCATGCTCACCACCTCGGTTGTAACCCGATTTCCTGACTGTGGCTCAGACTCATATTCTTCCGGCCTTCCGGGGGCCAACCCTGAGCCCTGCAAGAACCTCACAAGGTGCCCTTTTTGGACAATGGCCTCTTTCTCCTTCTGTAAGGTTTGGCGGTTTTTCGTGTTGTGATCTGGGGATCGATGGTAAAATTAATATTTCATCAAATCTCTTCTCTTTGGATTCTTGGATTGCCTTGGCCATTTTAAGAACTTCCCCTCCCAGTTCTATATGAGGATATTTGTCTGAGAATCATTCAATGGGTCAAGTTTAGAGGCCTAAACTCCCTCCGAGTTCCCGGCTCCACCCTGGGCTTCTCTTGGGAATCTCAAGGGTTAGTGCTATCTTCGCTCCTCTTTCTCCCACTTGGTGGTCCCAGGGAAAGGTGGTTGGCGTGCTCCAGCTGCTTCAATTCGTTAACCTCCTCTACAGCTATGTTGGCACGAGCGATGGTCTCAACCTTCTGGAAAGTCTGAGAGCGCTAGTGGACCAGGTGCTTGAAGAAATCACCGAACTCTAGAGTTGCTATGAAGGCGTTCAACTTCATCTCTTCAGTGAGCCAGGATATCTTCTACGCCTCAATGGTGAATCAAGCGACGAAGTGCTTCAAGCCTTCGTCTCGCCCTTACCGGAGGTGGATAAGGTTCTAGGGCTACTTCTCCTCCCTCCTATTGAGGCAAACTACAATAGAAAATAGTTAACCAATTCTTGGAACAATCAGGTTGAACTTGACTGCAAACGATAGAACTAGATCTGGATGTTCCCCTTGAGCGTCGGAGAGCAGTATAGGCACATAGCAGTGTTATCTAGGCCCTAAAAGCCCAACAAAGTGTGGAAGTGGTCCAAATAGTCCATCGGGTCTGAACTTCCGTTGTAGGGCTACAAGGCTAACATTTTGAACTTATGAGGGAGGGGCTGCGTGCAAATCTTCCTTATGAATAGTGACCTCCTTAGGTCAATGGTGCATCCATTGGTGATGAATCAGGCGATGAAGCGATTCAGACCTTTGTCGCGCCCTTGCTAGAGGTCGACAAGGTGTTAGGACTGCTTCTCCTCTCTCCTATTAGAAGTGAATTGTGACAGAAAATAGTTAGCCAACTCTTGGAATGATTGGATCAAACTCAGCTGCAGGTGATAAAACCAAATTCGGGTATCCTCCTTAAGAGTCAGAGAGAAATACAACCACATTGTAGTGTCATCTAGGCCCTAAAGGCCCAAGAAAGTGCGGTAGTGGTCCAGATAGTCCAATGGGTTTGAACTTTTGTTGTAGGGCTCTAGGGCTAGCATTTTGAACTTATGAGGGAAGGGCTACATGCGAAACTCCCTTGTGAGTAGTGACCTCGTTAGGTCAATGGTGCATTCATCGGTGGTGAATTAGCTAACTCTTAGAATGATCAGATCAAACTCGGTTGTAGACGATAGAACCAGATTCAAGCATTCATCTTAAGAGTCAAAGAGAAGTACAGGCACATAGTAGCATTACCTAGGCCTTGAAAGCCCAGCAAAGTGCAAAAGTTGTTCAGATAATCCATTGGGTCTGAAATTCCGTCATAGGGCTCCTGAGCTGGCATTTTGAACTTATGAGAGAGGGGCTGCGTGGGAATCTATCTTATGAATAGTGACCTCCTTAGGTCAAGGGTGCATCCGTCAATGTCTTCCTTGAACACGTGCTGCTTGACCTTCCTCATCCTCTCTTCTGTCCCAATGGAAGACACGATTCTTTTAGCATTGAGGAAGGTTCTTAACACCAAATAGTTTGGGGAGATGGCCGGGATGGTTGTCGGCCTGTGACAGGTGCGTGCTACAAGATGCTTCTTCCCGAGTTGGAGGCATCCTGTTGTCGTGAGAACAACATGGATTCTACCACTCCAGATTATCCTCTCGCATTTTGTGACTTCTAGACAGCCCTATGGGCATGTTGAGGCCCTGTCGCTGGTGGCCACTTCAGCCTCAAGGATGTCAGGCAGTTGGGTCCTCTTGGCTTGATTCTTCTTTTTTCGGGATTTCTATTTAGAAGCTGACACTCGAGAGGTAGGGGGATGAGTCCCCAGCCGTTGTCAGTCCAATCGCGTATAGATGAACTAAAGCATCCTGGAAATGTTCTTCATCTAGGCAGCGAACGTGCACTTATCTGAGGATGATTGTTCATCTACACAGTTACTAGTAAAGGGGTCATTGCCTTGGGAGGTGATGTCCCTGCACGGTGCACTGGCTTGTGTTGTGGTGTTGACCATTTTTACAGGTGTGGTAACTTGGCTTGTTCAGATGGTTTCTACAGATGGCCCAATGATATATCCCTAGTCGAAATTATTAAACAGGTAGGGAACTACTCGATCTCTCCTGGTAGGTTGAACTGGAGTTGATTCGGTCCCCGATACTCCTAACCTAGATTTTGCACAATATAACAAATGCACAAGATATCAGAGGATGGCGAAAACTTACTTCCTAGTATATCATTTGATATTCAAATTAGAAATCTTTATATGATGAGAGAAAGATAGATGAATAAAGTAGATATGCAAAGATACATGTGTTGAGGGATTGAGTATAGTTTGGAGGTTTGGGCTCCAGTCGATGTGCAAGGCATAGGTGCGCTAACAGAGGAGTGGGCACTTGTAGGAAGAGTGACTCATAAGGGGGTGCACTCGAAGAGAGTGGCTAACTACAAAACTGTTTTCCATGGAATGGATGGAAGTATGGATGGGTGCCTTTGAGATACAGGAGCACTAGGAGCACTTTTCCAATTGGTCTTCCTTTCTCTGCAAAAATGAAGGGATACATATAGAGCTGGAGTCTGTATGTTCTCACCTGAACTCCACAGCTGATGCCAGTAACCACGGGCTAGGCTGCTCGTACCATCTCATTGGGCTTGCGTGAGGCAATCCTGGTAATCATGGCTTCCATAGAGACGCCGGAGAGCTAGGTTCATCCTCTTGGGATGACGCACTGTGATGGCGAATTTGTCGCTGACATTTCTCCTGTCATCAGGGCAGCTGGCATGGCTATATTGGGCAGGTATCTTCTTACGGCGCGGGGTCTAGATCACCGATGATTTGCACAGAAGGGGTCATCGTGGCCCTGCACCGTGTGCCACCCGATCGCTTGATTTTGATGGAACAGTTCTAGGTCGACCCACGTGACCACTTGCGTCGTCGTTTGGGCAGCCTTCGAGTTGGCAGGCTACACGATGGGCTACTGCTGATGGGACCCTTCTTCTTTCATCACCACATTTCCTGGGGCCATGTCTCGAGTGCATGCCAACTGAGCTGCGAGTCAAGCCGGCTTTGGATCTGCTGGGCCCTCAACTTCGACTTTCACCATCATTAGATTCATTATTTTTGGATATTTTATCGGTAATTTTTCATCTAATTCTTATCTATTGTTATAATTGCCTCGATTTATCATCATTGTTGTGAACCGGGAGAATGTTGTTGGGGTTTGTGTAACTGTTCTTAAAATCTTAGTGAATTTTATGCAGACTCAAGATGCTGTGGTTTTACTCTTTCCATTCATAGGAGGTTTCCACATAAATTTGTGTTCATTATTTTTACTCGTTATTGTGGTTGTGTTGTGATTTTATATATTATTATTTTGTCTCCTTATGGGTTCAGCTAATAGGCTTGATTTCATCCATGTAGAGATTTGTTAGGGATATATTATCCAATGTCTTAGTCCCAATCGGAGATGATATAATTGATAGAGAAAATGGGGAGGAGTTAGGTGACTAATTTAATTAGTGAGAGGGACATTGGGAAGAAGGCTGTTGCTATGTTGGAAAGGGTAAACATGCAGTTAGGGATATATTATCCAATGGATATTAGAAATATAAAAAAATAAAAACCTTTTTTACTTAATTGTTGCAGCATAACTCTTACTATTTATAAATTTGATGGGTACACCAAAAATGGGTTGGCCCAAATGGATGGTCAACGGAAGCCCAGGAAGGGCAGTCAACATTCTTGACGGCCCAGTGAGTAGATGGGCCCAAGCATTGGAATGTCCGAGACGGTCAACGTTTGCGTTGACTATCCTGACAGCCAACTCACTTACATACGGTCAACTCAAGGTTGACCAGCTTGATTAGGCCTTTAGGAGTTTGCTACAGTGATGGGACAATTCCATTCTGGCCCACAGCCCATCAGTTGATCGCCCGCCGCTCTCCCTTCATTCTCCACGAAGGCGGCCAACACCACTGACGGTCAACTCAGACATTGACCGTCCGCTCCCTATACATGGGGCCCAAATAACGCCTTTCTATAGTAACGAGCCTGACCCGTTTAAGCCCACCAATCATAAAAAGGCCAACCACGACCCTCCAAGGATATTCCATGATCTCAAAAGAAATATCAGCAAGATTGGCGCCATTCAAATAATGAAGGCGCCAGATCTTCCCAACTCCTTGCCAGCCAAGGCACCTCAACGGTAGCATACTGAGAAGGAAAGAAATCAGTTGGGAAAGTGGACGGCCATCTCACAAGGCAACAATCCTTCATAACTTGGCAACGAGCATCAACCTCCAGGAGGAAAGCCAGCCAGCAGATCACAAGGACGATCATTCCTTCTAAAGAAAGAAGATCGACATCTTTACCATAAAAGAGGCCCTGGATTCACCATCCAAGGAATGCTTTCTTGGATGCTTTCAGTGGTGCTCTCATTCAGGCTTTCACTCACATAGAAAACCCTACGTGCTCTGAGAAACAAGCTTTGACTCTGGGCAGCCAAAAACTCTCAAACACAATCAAACTCTAAGGCAACGAACAAGTCTTTACGGCCGTTCTCTGCCTTCCCACCACCCAGATTCAAGAAGACCTCGCGTCTCTCTTACATCTGGGCCAAACACTCCCTCTTCCATTGCTCTCTCTATTTTTCAGTTCCTTCCATTGAAGGCTGTTTTACTGACTTGAGCGTCGGAGTGTTTTCGGTGGGATTACATCCCGCCGTTAACGCTGACCTCTCGTTTACTTTAGTGGTGTGCAGGATTCGCACTCAGTGAACGGAGCCGGTTCAATCCATCCAGAAGAATCCGAATCTGTTCGAAGTCGGATCCAGGTACGCATCATTGGCGCCGTCTGTGGGAAGCGCTTACGAAAAGCCTACCACCAAAATCTGCACAAACTCTCTCTGTCACCTTCTGCTTCTACAATGGTGAACACGAGAGCACAGGCTAGCGACCCCGCTAGAGATGCTGCTAACCCCGACCAGGACCATGCTGCTGATGTCCTGGTCAACGGGGCCACAGGCGGAGTTCCACCGCCTTACATTCAACAACTGGTGGAGCAGATGCAGGCCAACAATCGCCTGCTCCAACTGCTTTGTGCGCAGAAAGAACAACAACAACCAGCGGCTCCACCAGCAGTCATTCCCGCTCCTGCCACCAAAAAAGGTGGCCAGAGGAAGAAGAAGCCGGCAAAGAGGCCCGAAAAAGTTGGGAACAATCTGGCTCCAGCGTCCTCCCGCGTTCCTGGCCAGAACAGGCCAATGGAACGCTCCGGGAGTACGTCTCCAACAGAGAGCCCAGAAAGGAGAAATCCTCGATATTCTCGGGCGGAAGACCGTCACACAGTCCAGGAGCGAGCCTCCAGGACTGCCAGATCCACAGGAGGCAGCAGCCGACCGGCTGCTGAACCCGCCGGGAACAAGACGGAGTTAAGGAATTTCCTCAACTCCAAGAGATCAGCAAACGCCACTCGCGCCGACCCACGAGTGGACCAAATCTGGAACCACGTGTTCCAGAATGACGAGCGCGCCATCGACTTGGACAGGTCTCCTTTCACTGCAGAAATCTTGAGTCGTCCACTGCCGTCCAAGTTTAAAATGCCGTCCCTTGACTTATACGATGGGGGCAGTGATCCGGTCGACCACCTGGATCACTTCCGCACCCATTTAAGTCTACAAGGGCTAGAAGACTCAGCGATGTGCCGCTGCTTCCCGCTTACGTTGAAGGGAGACGCCAGAATCTGGTTTCACCATCTCCCTTCAGGCTCTGTCAGCAGTTTCCGTGAACTCACGGACCTCTTCCTGGCTCAGTATGCATCGAGCCGACGGGAAGAGAAACAGCCGTGGCACCTCTCCCACATAAAGCAGAAACCGGGAGAGAACCCACGGCGCTTCCTGGATCGCTTCGTGGCTGAGGCCAGAAGGATTCCCAGGATTACTGAGGAGATGAAGTTGGGCAGCTTCATCTCAGCACTGACTTACGGAGATTTCTTCAAGCACTTAGCCCACAAAAATCCCCAAACCTTCCGCGAGGTGGAATCCATTACCAGGGCCTACGCTGCTGCAGAAGAGGCCAACGAGGCAAAACGTCCAGAACGGACGGACCAACCTCGGCCAATCCCTGGAGAAGGAAAAAGAAAGTTTGTGGGCGGAGA
>JAODPA010100039.1:28889-51974 GCA_025585075.1 Nepenthes mirabilis | reverse complement strand
TATAAAATTATGTTCCGTAGATTTCAGATTTACGTAATGACGATTATAAACCGATGATTGTTGTAAGCTTCAGTGGTAGTTTTAATTATCATCATCATTAATCGGTCTTTATAGGCCGGGAAATCCTTCTGTCCTAAGCTAAAAAGAAATCCCTCCGAAAAGTTGCAGCAAAATGTAGGAAGAGAAAGGGCGGAGAGTTAATAGCAGCCGTATGAGAGAGAGAGAGAGAGAGAGAGAGAGGGAGAGAGAGATTTGGGAGGGTGGGGAGGAAGGGGAGAAATTAAAGACAGGGAGGCGGATACGCACGTCTCTTGACCAGCCCAACGAAAATCAAACATCTCAATCCCTCTCTCTCAAATCATTATTATTGCTTTCTATATTATAAAATAATTAGTAATACGATCTGGGGATTATATCTCTCTCCTTCCCGTCTTCCCTCTCTCTATCACTCTTGTCAACCAAAGAAACTGAATCAAAAGTTTTAAGCAGATATAGAGTAGTCGTCGAGATTTCGATGACAGGTATCAAGAAAGGGGCAGACAAAATGACGTGGGTGTGATTTCGCAACTGAAAAGGTGAAGATGAGAAGGAGTTGAAGCTGGTGATTGAGGTAAGAGCTTCTGCACTGGTATTTCTTCAAGAGAGAGAGCGAGCGAGAGAGAAATCGATAAATCTTGAAAATGCAATTGTGCATTTTTTCTCGAGAAACCCTCAATTTGTTTTGCTGTTTAAAGCGTTGCATAAACGATTGAAGACGATGTTAGATCGCTAGATCGGCGTTCTTAGCTATAAATGGACCAATTCATGCCTAGAGCGGTAGCTGTTTCAGTGTTTATGTTGGTGCTACTGTTCGAGCATAGCAGTCAACTAGAGACGCAGCCACTGAGTTCACGCGCTGAGCGACTCGCTCTGATTCGACTCAGATCGTCACTGGGTTTGCGAGCCAAGGAGTGGCCGATAAAATCGGATCCTTGCTTAATCTGGCGAGGAATTGACTGCCGAAACGGCACCGTTGTTGGGATTAATATATCAGGGTTTAAGAGGACTAGAATTGGTAGACAAAATCCTCAATTTGCTGTCGATTCTCTCGCTAATTTGACTCATTTGGAGTCGCTTAATGCTTCGTTCTTCGCCCTTCCAGGCCAAATACCTGATTGGTTCGGGCAGGTATTGGGCACTTTACAAGTGCTTGATCTACATTCTTGTTCTGTTGTTGGGGCTATTCCGTCCAGTTTGGGAAATTTGAGTAGTCTAATTACTCTGATTCTTTCGGATAATAAACTTACTGGGATAATTCCATCAAGTTTGGGTCAGCTGCTAAACCTTTTTGTTCTTGACCTGTCGCAAAATTCGTTAACGGGGTCAATTCCTGAATCAGTTGCCTACCTTCAGAACCTCTCACGTATTGACATTTCGTTGAATAACTTATCTGGGTCGATCCCCCCTGGCATTGGAAATTTGTCCAATCTTGAACGGCTAAACTTTTCTGGAAATATGCTGTCTTCCTCTATTCCATCGCAAATTGGTGGCCTTGCCAATTTGGTTGACCTTGATCTCAGCGCCAATCATCTGGGGAGTTCATTGCCACAAGAATTGAAAGGGATGATGAGTCTGCAGAAAATGGCGATTGGAAAAAATGGACTTGTTGGTGGATTACCAGATGTTCTGTTTCTAGATTTGACTCGCTTGGAGTTTGTGGATTTGAGTCACAATAGTTTCTCAGGCGCCATCCCAGGTGCATTGTGGTCGATTTCATCCTTACGAATTGTTGATCTCTCTGGCAATAACTTTACGGGCAGTCTCCCCAACACTTCATTGAATGCCATTGCCACTGCTGTGGTGCTCAATCTTTCAAATAACATGTTTTATGGTGGGCTCTCGTCTGTTCTCCAGAGATTCAGTTCTATTGACCTATCTGGCAATTATTTTGAGGGCAAGGTTCCAGATTTTGCACAAAGTAACATATCCCTTATAAAAAATTGCCTCCAGAATGTGACAGAGCAGAGGACATTGGCTGACTGTGCCTCATTTTATGCTTCAAAGGGGTTGACTTTTGATGATTTTGGGATTCCAATTGAAACTCCATCAAGAAAGAGTCACAAGCGAACAATCATATTGGGAGCTGTTTTGGGAGGAGTGGGCCTTTTGCTTTTGGTGTTTCTGCTGCTGCTGCTGTTCCTCTGCACCCGTAAGAGAGGTGTGACTGACCAGAGAGGGAATGGTGTCGGCCCGATTCATACCACCACTATTCCGCCATCTCCTGAGGTATCTATTAACTTCTTGAGTTTGGGAGAAGCATTTACGTACCAGCAGCTGCTTCTGGCAACAGGTGACTTTGCCGAGGCAAATCTCATCAAGCATGGTCATTCTGGGGATTTATTCCGGGGTTTTTTGGAAGGTGGAATCCCTGTAGTCATTAAAAGAATCAACTTGAATTCAGCTAGAAAGGAAGCATATTTTCTAGAGTTGGATTTCTTCAGTAAGGTTTCACATCATAGATTGGTTCCTCTGCTGGGACATTGCTTGGAGAATGAAAACGAGAAGTACCTTGTTTACAAATACATGCCAAATGGGGACTTGTCGAGTTCCTTGTACAGGAAGGTCAATCCAAATGATGATAGTTTAAAATCTTTGGATTGGATAACAAGATTGAAGATAGCAATAGGTGCAGCCGAGGCTCTTTCTTATCTACATCATGAATGTACCCCACCTTTTGTTCACAGGTATTATTTTGCATCCTCTAGATTTTCGCCTGTTTTTCTTTCCATTTTTGCAATCTTTTGTATAGTAAGATAATTGGTTCCATAAATCTATGGGTATTATTTCACTCTAGGTAATAACATGTGGTGACCCAAGCCTAAGTCATTGAACTTGGTCTGTACTGCTCACGTTGAAGACCTCAAAACATAAAACTATTAAATATCCATCATAATTTCAACATCTTCTATATAGAATTATTATCTCATTTACACATCAAGCAAATATCTACCAGAATAAAAATTACTCAAAATTTTGGATCACAACACGAAGGAAACCAACAAACCTCTAACAAAATACATCTTGTCTGTCACCAACGGAAATGATAATAATTAGTCTCTAGAATCCTCTTTACTTGAAAGTCCCGCAACAAATGTAGGTTCCCCCATTAGTATTATGTAATCAACTCGATTTGGAGTTGATAAAATATAAGGATGAGCTAAATACTCAACAAGTGATAATAATAAAAATACACAATAAGCAATAAATACATTGGATATGCAATATTAACAATACTAAAACCACAACAGTAATGTAAAATTCGTCAGTAAATTCTATTCAAAAAATTACAACTCATCGTAACTACGATTCAAAAGTAATAGTAAGAATATGTCATATTAAATCTTGCTATCACAAAGATAAAAGAATTCACCAATAACATGCGAAAAATTTCACAGAGTTTGACATCATGAGAAAAACAAGGATTTTGTGGTCTAAATATCAGTATGAATGATCTGAATATCAAATAATAATAAGTTTTAGGGATTCCATCGAATCTAAATCTCATTGAATTTAATACATTGATTCCATTGAATGCAAATCATGTATTCCACTAAATCCTGAATTTAAGAGGTATCCACAATAATGAGACCTCACGATCTCTTGAATTTTATTTTACCACCATGAACCAAAGCTCACGTATGTACCTGCGACAGTTGGATATTTACTACGAGATAAATAATACTCGTAAGTTTGACATACAACCAAATTTATGGTCTACCAAGACTTTGTCAAACAAAGTATAGACGTCTTCTCGATACGCATTTCCTTTCACTGGGAATACCCATGCCCTTCGTTCACATAGAATGGAATCACCTCAATATGCCAAACCCAATATCTCCTACCGTGATAGCCCTCGATATCATACTATATGATGGTCCATGGTTATAAGCATTCCTTTATACTAAGCAATATATCACAACACTATCATGATAACGGAAATTAGCATCAGATGACTATTGACTGCACTAAGGTGTCACAGGTTCAATATTTCTAGATTTCGTAGTATTTTCATATAATTTTTTTTTACCTTTATTTTAAGAAGCCAGTAATATATGCCCACGCAATCGAGTACAATGCAATGGAACTTTACAACTACAACGGTTGAAGTGTCGTTTGGTATTGATAAGGATCATACTCACACGATCAAGATTAACCAAAAGAAGGTCATCATCAAGGGAAATGAGAAGAATCCATGAACATACTAAGTATTTAAATACTATCATCCCACTGGCTCATAATGGCCCAACTACTAAACCAACAATTCCACTACTAAACCAAAATTAACTCGGTTCCTCTAACACTTGTGCATTGATCCTACACTGCTTCCAGCTGCTCAAAACCAAAGGATTACCTTATCATAATCCAACCATAAGAACCAAATATAACAAAACCTTTAAATCTTTTAATTATAGCTCTGCTTCTTACAACGGAATAAACTATCATTCTATTACAAATCCATAACCGATTTGGCAGACGGGCATGACCTCCTGCACTGATCATGTGTCAATTACCGTAGTACTAGAACTAAGGTTGAAACCACTAAAATCAAACAATGGGATATTAAATGCACATATAGCATTCAAATTACAAAATTTCAGCTGTTCAGCAATTATAAATAGATCTAACGTACAACCTTAAATTATCAATTATGGGACCACAACAACCAAACTAACGATCTCAGCAAAACTGCCAGTCTTTCTGAGAAACAGTAGCTCTTCAATGGTTAATCGAATTACAACAATTCATCCATAAAGCATCATAGGAGCACATCACATCGAATCATAATGTAATAAGACTACAACAGCCAAGGACTTATCAATTTATCCTATCAATGATGAAAACAATAGCTACAAAACTGTCATCACAAGTCTATATGCACAATCTGGCAGTCATCACAAATCCAAACCAAAAGAATCTATATACTCAACTTCATCGATAAGGCATTAAATATTCGTATATATTAATGAGTCACCTATTTATATATCTAGCCCCACTGAAATCCTCCTCAAACTGCCAACTCAATAGGGGCCCCTGAACTCATCTCTGGCAGTTTTATGCCAGTCTCAACACCAGGCAGAGAAGAGGATTCTTGAAGGATTTGGCTGCAGTTTCCAACGTTTTATGGTATAATTTGATATAAAGGATTCCTAACACTTTTGGTAATATTAATTTAATTGCAACATTCAAGTCACGCCAAAAATATTATACATATAACTACGAGGGTTTGTTATAACTGATGATTAAATGTCCGAATAATTGGTTGTGTTTAAATTACGAAAATGTTAGAATAATTGGTTGAGTTTAAATTATGAATTCATTCTTCAATGGATTATACTTTAGTGATATGTCCTGGCCTTCTAAATTTAGTCTAGCCTCGGCTACTTAATATTAGTTTTAAATGACTTATCGATATAATTTAATTCCCGACTTTACTAAACTTAGTCTGAAAAATCCCACAGGAAATACCGGGTGTTACATAACAGGTTTTCATTTGCCATAGATATGCGTCCTTTGAGTTCTATAAGAGTTCCATGTGTACAATTTATCCCTCTTCTTGCATCCACTGACAGCTTTTCTTTTTCTCACTGCAGAGATGTACAAGCAAGTAGTATATTACTTGATGATAAATTTGAAGTACGACTTGGTAGCCTGAGTGAGGTTTGTGTTCAGGAAGGGGATACCCATCAAAGTGTGATTACTAGGTTCCTGCGGCTTCCACAGTAAGCATTCTCCTATACTGGGTTTAAATAACAACATATTCAGAATATGTTGTTTTAACTTGTATTGTTCTGGGATACACATGGTTAGGTTCTATTTTTGCTTTTCTGCTTCTTTTTTTGGTTTTTTGATGATGTTTATGATTAGGACTTGCCTTTGTATGCTTCACTATCTATGATTCAGGGCGTTGTTTTTGCGTATTTTTGTTAACTTCTGTTGAGATGGACACTATAGCATAAAATATCTGAAAACTATAAGATGGCTCGACGAAATGGTTGACTATTGATTTATTTTTAATACATGTAATGCACAAATCAGGGTTTTGACTGTTGACCACTTGATCTTTATAGCAAAGAAGTTGTGATCGAAGATACCCAACATATCTCCTGTCCCTCCTGCATTCAGTGGAGTGGGCTGAGTTTTGTGCTGCCTTGTTCACCTTGTCATTTGCATGCTGTTACTATAATTCACAATAATGAACAATTTTTGATACTGTGACCCATATCCCTGCTAGATGCTAATATATGTTTGCCATGTTGCTATCATCTAGTTTATAGTTGTAGTAATGGTAGCTTTCCAAATCATTTTTCTACTTTGCATCTGCTATAGTAGAGGGTTTTATGATTTTTGTATATAATCCGTTTGCCTTTTGCTGATTTATATGTCGTTTAAACTTGGTGTGTGGATTGCAACCCCTTGATGTCTTAAATTACTTTGAATTTCTCATGGAAAAGAACATGAAATTAATCTTACTATTGTTTTTTGAAATCTATGTGCAGGACCTCCGAGCAAGACCCATCAGGTATGTAGAATTTAACCGCTTTGTAAGCTGTTCCTCTAATTTCTAGTAAAGATATCCTGAACTTGCCATGACTCCAGTGCCATACAATTTACAAAGACGCTATAATAACAATTAATGAAAAATTGGGTTGCGACGCTGCAAATACTGTTAGTTAATTCCACAATTAACTTCAATTATATATATATATATATTGTCCCAGGATTTGGCCAAATCTCCTTAGTTTGGCCTTAATTATTTGTACTTGCTCATTGGCAACAACAAAGAAGAAAAATAATCTACAATCCATTAACCAATCATCATGATTATCAAATTGCAGATTAAGGTACATTGGCCTCAAAATACAAACAATCCTATAAGGAAACGTTTCAAACAGTATTCTGGTAACCAACTACAATTATAAGTGATCTATGTCTGCTAACATCAAAGGTGATGAAATATGGCAAGAGTAAACATAAAGATCTCAAAGCATATATATATGTGGATTTATATATGTTAACAATGTGAGAAAGATAATAACAATAATTGCATACAAAATACCAAAAAGTGGGAATAAAAATAAGAACTAAGGGCTAGTGATAACATCACCAGTTAGGGTTAGAATATCAAAGGTCGGACTAGAGATTTTTATCCCATAATTTGGGCTATACACTACTATTTAAAACTCATGAGTGGATCGACTATATATATGTTCTATAGACAGTTACGAATGTTAGTTTTCTAACCCATAGGTGTTAGATAATGACCTTTGCTTATAAATTAATATAATAGGATATGTTCGAATATATTTTGTCAATTTTTTACAATAGTTTTTATTTAGGCAAAAGGAAGATTCTACACAAATTAACAAATTTCTAAGATTAGAAAAGCAAATATTTCATTTTTACCTTGGTTGTAGAGTATTTCCTCAAACTCTTGCATAAAAATGGCATGCACGACCAAACTATTGTTGGCTGTCAAGGTCCATTGGAAGGGAAAAATGAAAAGGAACTGCTTTGATCTCTTATATTCTTGTTTAGGTAACAACCATGACATAAATTCTGTGTACATCTAAAATATGCTTGCTTCACTAGAATTCCTGCGGGGGAATTGAAGCTCTGAAATGATCACTCCATTGAGGTGAATTAAATTCTTAAAAGGATGTTCCGAAGTTTATGTTGCTTAAAAAATCTAGAATTTTTACCATGGTGTTGAATTAGTTTGTCTTCTTTTTCTGTGGGATCTTTTGGAGAACAAACATGGTGTGAAGGATTGTAACAAGATTCCAGCAGGAAGAGAATCTGGATCCTAGCTTGTAAGGCTGAAACATGTCCGCAATGTGGCCTTTGCATCTTCACGAGTGTTGTTTATGGACTAGCTTTCCCCATTACTAATGACCATGAAGAAGATATAATTGTCAATGGAGGGTAAAAAGAAACCATATTGAAGCAAGTTTGTATGTAATATACTCCTTAGACTTCCTTAAAGAATTATAGATTTTGACTAATTGACCAATATGGGTAATAAATGAGCATTTTCAGTATCGATCCGTCTCCATTACAATGTGTTGTGAAGCCATGTTGTTTCTTCACTAAGGCACAAAATACTACAAGAAGAAATTTTGCTAGGTGATAAATTGAAAATTTATGACGTATACTGCAAGTAAAGGAGCTAGTGGTGAAATGGAAGCTGTCTGCAAAATTCGGAAAATTTTGACTATGGCCTCTGTATTCACTTGAAATCAGTTTAAAGCTCTGCAAAGGGGTTCCTATTTCAATCCTCCATAGGCAACATTCCGAGGGGCAATGGAGGATCTTGTTTCTCAAAGCAGGATTTCGCCCCATTTTTAGCACAAAAAAAAAAAAAAAAGAAATTATAAATTTGCAATGCAAAAAAAAAAAAAAAAAAAAAATCCATTTGGGGGGTGAAACCCCTGCTTCGAGAAGCAGGAACCCCACCCCCTTTCGAGGGGAACCACAAATCAAATCTTTTCCTCCTGATTTGATGGTTAACCTTCTGATACGGCAGCTATCAGAAGAGGGAAATATTTGTTATTTTGTATATTAAATGCAGCGTAAACCAACTGGAAAAACTCAATAGCTAATCAGCTGTGAATAGGTAGGTGATCCTTTTATACAAATAATTTGTTGAAAAGTTCTTTGAGTTTGTGGAGTCTCTCTCTCCCTCTCTCTCTCCCCTCGGGAAAAAATCAAGTTTTCACCTTCTGTATTTTGTGAACTTTTGCTTAACTGAACTGAGCTTTTAGTTACTGGTTTAACGGTTGACACCCAATGGATAAACATGCCCACAATTATGCTGTAATATCCTGCTTTAAAAGGGTACCATGGTTCAGTATCCAATTGGAATGATTGATTTTATGAAGGAAGAAGGCATTTTCTCTTTGGACCTCACGATATAATTTTTGCTTGTGTCTATTTGGAGTTGGGTGTTTGCATATATAGAGTAATTCATGTACATTTTATGGAGAAATGTGTTTATATTTGCTTTTTGAATTCGTGTGGTACCTAGAAATGGCTATGTTACATGGTACTGATTTTTTTGGAAAACTAGCATTATCAAGTGGCAAAGTGTTAGCAATAATGAGAATTGGAAAAGATAGGTTAAGATTGTCTGGTAGGAATGGCAGCAAATATCTGGGAACGGTTATTTTTTTGGGGGTTTAAAAAAGCTGATAACCATAGGAAAAATGGGTAAGACTTGAACCCGTGCCAAACACAATTTCGTAGAAATCAAGTGCCAATTACGCCACCATTATGCATTAACAAATAATCATTTTTCTCTCCCATCTGAAAGCGAAATCCATGATGGGGCTGCTTGTGTAGCTTTTTATGTGTTGCTGCAGAACATTTATTTATTTTTTTGTTGACCTGATGGAATGAATTCAATAATTGCACGCTAAAAATAATTTAGAAATTCTTTGACTATCTAACCCTTCTGATTGTATCATCTATCCAAACACCCAGAATGGGGGATTTGCGTGTGAATTAGTGGGGAGTTCTTTCTACTGTCTGGAATTTTCGATCACATTCAGAATCAGGACTTTCATGTCTGTGTGTCTTTTGGCCAGGTTCACAGACAGCAACATGCGCCTACGATGTTTACAGCCTTGGAAAGGTGTTGCTTGAGTTGGTGACTGGAAAGCTAGGCATTAGCGCATCAAGCGATTCGAGCATGAAGGAATGGCTGGACCAGACGCTGCCTTACATAAACATCTACGATAAGGAACTTGTTACGAAAATTGTGGACCCGTCTTTGATTTACGATGAGGATCTTTTGGAGGAAGTCTGGGCCATGGCAATTGTTGCCAGATCATGTCTTAACCCCAAGCCCTCGAGGCGGCCTCTCATGAGATACATCCTCAAAGCACTCGAAAATCCGTTGAAGGTGGTAAGAGAAGAGAATACAGGCTCTGCAAGGCTTAGACCAACTTCTTCCCGAGGTTCTTGGAATGCGGCTCTGTTTGGAAGTTGGAGGCAAAGCTCCTCCGACGTGGCGGCTGTTCCAGCAACCTCCATCACGAGAGTGTCAGGAACTTCGGGTTCTCAGGGGAGCGGTCAAAATGGTGGGGACCGGTCATCCTCACTAAGGCGACAGTCCAGGGAGATATTCCCTGAACCGTCCAATGATCATGATGTAGAGAGACAAAGCGAAGATTAGGAGGTGAAGGGTTTGATCAATTGATCCGGATTCTTTTGTTCATAGTACAGCAGGCAGCAACAATTTGAGCACCTAAAACACCGTCTTGCTTCTTTGCAGTTGTGGTGGGGTTTGAGGCCATTTTGATATTTACTCGTGTGTCTTTCAGAGGTGTACAACCCCACAAGCGGGAATCGATACTCAGAATTCAAGAGGGAAAACGTCCGGTGGCATGTGGGTGCTTAAGTTACTGGGAGGCACTGGGAGAGACTTTGTTTGTCAGAAAGGCGTGCTTAGTGACAGTCAATTGTTTTCATTTATTCTGGGAGTTTAGCTTGTTTGTGAAAGAAACAAGCTATTACAATTTTTTCATGTAATTGATTTTCTGATTTTTCTCATTCATGATGATCTTCTCACGTGGTAATTGTTGCCCAGTTATGATTTTCTTCATCTTATAACCTTCTGCCCCTTTTAACTAGATTTGTACATTTTTATCTCTGATTACAATTGTTTGATGGTTTCCCGGAATACTTTGGGGGGACGTTTTGAAATTCGGAAGTTGTTCTCTTTCTCTTCTTCAAGCAAAACGAGGTCGATTATCTCAAAATTTTTTCCTTTGTGAGTTGAGCAAAGGATATATTTTTGGAACAGAGAAAACAGAGCAAAAATTTGTGCTTAAAACCAGTTAAATTTCAAATGAAATGATTTAAAAATGATTCCCTGCAAATTGGGAAATAGGAAGAAAAATAATACAAAACAGAGGAGGAGGTCCCACCGAGATTTGAACTCGGGTTACTGGATTCAGAGTCCAATGTCCTTACCACTAGACCATGGGACCGGATGTTGTGATATGCTGTTACTTGATGTTATTTAATTTAACTATGAAACGTACCCACGAAACATCCGTCAACGGAAATGCGCCTCACTTCGCGGTGGAGCGTCAATTTCCGCCTCCTTCCTCTGCCAGTCGAGCAGCATCCCTATTCTTGCTACTTGTCTTTCCCTTCACCAACAAACACAAAAAAAAAAAAAAAAAAAAAAAAAAAAAAAACCTAAAACCCACGCACGCCCGCTATCCCAAAACATCAACGGGAGACAGAACTCTCGCGCCCTGCTTATCCTTCACATGGATAACAACGGGGATGATGAAATTCTCATGAGGGCAATCGAAGTTACGTTGAGATGTTTTTATTTGAAGACCGAGGAAGATGGCGAAGTTCCGGATCGCTTATTCTTCTGCTTTGGTTTCTCAGTCGGCTGATCTCTTACCGTTTCAGTCATGATTGATGCTGCTGCAATGAAGACAGATACTGAATTTTCGAGATTGTCTTTCCAGTTCCGCTTTAGGATCTTCATAGATTATTCTAGTCATCCTGCCTCTTATGAGGTGAATTTAGGGATTTCTCTGCTGGATCTTAATACCACTATGCAGACTTTGTAAGGCAGTGCTTCTACCGTCAATGTTATGATGGTTCTTATTTGCATCCATGATCTTGCACGTGAATCTCGATGCATATCCATTTACTTAGAATACCAGTTATACGAGTTCATGTTAATATGAAGCTTGACCTTATGCTATCGTTTCCCTGCGTGTAACTCTGCTGGTATGACAAGAATTATTGGATTTTACCCACATCTGCAATACGACTCACCGAGTGGTTAAAAACCAATCCGTGGTGGGCAGATTTAGTGGAGTCTGTTAACGCGGGTACGAGGGACTATTTAGTCACGCGGCATAGTGATATCCTTAATGCATTTTCTTCGTTTGTACAGTTTTTGATCTTAATGCTCACTGTGGCTTATTAATTGTGGAATGGGACAGGGATGATCGCGTCGGCACTCAGTAATTTGTGGATATCTTATGGCATTAAAATTGTTATGCTGATTTCTGAATTATCCTAGATAATATAATTCTATATTTAAATTCATACTGTCATTCATTTCTTGAAGAATCAATAACTCATTTCTCTCTCTTTTTTTATTTTTATTTTTTTTAATGAGAGTTACAGAGAATGTAAGAAGCTTATTTAAGTTTTGCCTAATGTCAGAGTTATAAAAATGTAAGGAACATAGCTACCTTTATAAAATTATACATATGTATGTTTTATAATGAATCATTAAATAACTGCTCTTTTACAACACACATTTATGTGATTGGTTCTCCGTGCATTTAATAAGGTAGTGATGGGTCTTGTAACCTTGTGGGATGACCTAGAATCAAGCCTATCCATCAACAATTGAAGCCCAATGAGATCCTATGAGGTGAGAATCCCAGAAAACGCCGCGACGTGCCCAACTGCGATTCAGCGCATGATAGGTTGGTAGAGACAAGCATTGAGTAGGCCCAACAGATAGCCCTATACAAGCCGATCAATCATGACGCAGGGAGCCCTCCAGCTTAGCTGCCGACAGCCCGGTCAAAGCAGTGAGTGTGTGTGGGAGGCACCTGTCATAATCGCTGAAGCAGCTTAGCGAATATGTTAGGAGAATTGCCACAATCGAACGACTGTCCCCAAAAGGATGACTGCCCTTGTTGGCCACCAGAATTGCCTGAACAGCCCGGCAAATCCTCACAGGGGCAACTGTCACCAACCTTTGTGCCCAAGTCATGCTGAACCGGCGCCAATATTGCAAATGTCCTTTCATCCTTAGCGGAAGAAAGAAGAACAATAATTGCCCTTAATTGCCAGAAAAAATAAAAAGCTTTTTCGCACTCTCAAAGCCATCAATTTTCAGAGAAAACTTTCTCTTTCTCTCTCATAGCCTCTCCCCTGCAGCACATCTCAAAACTGCTCCCTGTCAAGTGCAACTGTTGGAGTCAAGACCTCTGCTATCACTCTCAATCCTTTCACCCGTGCATCACTGCACCATGTATCCGCCATCTTTCTCTTTATGTGGAAAGATTTCTAATTTGAATATTAGAGGATATACCAAAAAATAAGTCTCGCCAATTTTTTGACATTTTATTTGTTCATTGTGTTGTGCAGGACTTGAGTCATCGGAGACGGAGATCGGACCTACATCGGTTCGACTCGCTGTGGAAGATTAGGAGGCTCATTAATCCGTATAATAATTTAGATCCGAAGACGCATCAGATAGGAAGAAAATTAATTTCTCATTTATTTAGATGTCATTCTTTACATTAAAGATCTGACCGTACTTTCTCCAATAAAATTTTAACTAAGCCATATAAAATTATAACATGTAATCATTTTGATAAATTATTAAATTCGTAAGTATTTTAGAGATTAGTAAAAATAAAATGATAGATCATTATATGATAAAATACCACATTAATGGAAAAAAATCTCCTTGCAGCAAATTACAGGCAAAGGAATATTAAGTTTCACATTCTTCAAATGTAGGGTTACAAGAAGAGAGTGCGGAGCATACTACAATATTTTCTAACTCTCTAAAAGTCCTTGAGCCATAAGCGAGCTATAAATAGGGATAGTGACAGCTTGATCCATTTACTACTGCTTCTATTAATCTCCATTTAAAATTTACATTAAGTCATATTGTAAATTTTTTCCATTGAATTTTCAAATGGGTCAATCATCCCAAATAAATTTGAGTCATACTTAGAGTATATGTGATACAATTTATGTATGGTTATTTGGCTAAATTGTCTGTCTGAGTTACCTGTCCGAAATTGAGTGAATATCCAGCATGGAGCATGGCACGTAACTTTGATCCTCGCACTCTGAATTGGCAACAATTGACCGAGATGATCACCGATTACCTGCTCATCTCAGCTGCGAGGTAACGAGTCTGTTAAGTAGGCCCTGGTCGAAACTTCTAGAAGCTTTGATGCTTATGATGATTCTAGAACCATGTTTCTTATGCTCGATGAATCTCAGTATGAGGACGCTTATATAATTTCAAAGTTGATATATAATTTAATGGTTTTAACCTTTTAGTTTAAGATAAAAAATGCTTTGAATAGGCATCGTCTGATTTTTTTTTTTTAAATATAATATTATCTTAAATTTATCATAACATAAGATGTATACATTAACACGTTTTAATCTATTTATAAAGCAACATAAATATTGCATGACTTAACGTGACCATATCAGATAAAATATTACTATCCTCCCATACCCATCTACAACCTCCTCTCTATAGTAAGATATATTTTATTTTAAAATTTGACAGGCCACACATATAAACAAAAGCATTACAGACAAATCATAGATGCGTGAAACAAAGAACAAATTCCCTTAAATAAATTTCAACATTACCATTACAAATGAGATGCAAGGCACTGGGCCTCAAGCTAGTGTTAAGTAGGCTGTCGATACGTATATAACAAACACCCAGTTTTCACTTTCTATTGGGAAGAAAGACCCCACTGAATAAAGAGAGAACATATAACCTTAGGTTAAATAGGAACCTCAATACCCCTTTTAAGGATATAATTATGTGACCAGACAAATATTGAACCACAACACCTCACTATAGTTAATTAAATCGGATCGGACTAATAAGACAAATCGGTCGAGTTAGCTCAATCGGAGGAGAACACTGCATTCCCTCTAGAGATCACCCCATCATTTTCACTACAGATTCCGACAAATTCCCCAGGAAGCAAGTTGGACAGACAAGAGTTTACAACAGCCATGACGCTGCTGTTATATTATCCTTTAATAACTAACAAGAAGATAATAACCAACATCCAATATTGCTGAAGATGGTGGCATCAAAATCAGAGACCAAATGCTCCACTGCTGGGTCGTACAAATTCAGGTTCTGCGGATGTTTACAGAAGCAACCTCACGAGAATTGAACAGAAAGCACTAGCCAGCTGCCTACAGCTGAGTCGTAGCTGCAGCAGTATACATAGGGTGAAGAATATCGCCTTCCTTGGGCTCAACATGGACCCATTTGCGGCCGCTCAGCTTATGTGTTTCAAATTTGACGGAACCTTCTTTGAGGGCATATAGAGTGTGATCCTTCCCGATTCCAACATAATTTCCCGGGTGAAAACGGGTGCCCCTTTGACGAACAATGATGTTTCCGGGTATCACTCTCTGCACAATGAACACAACATTCAGTTGAAAATGGGGGAGACAACTTGCAGAAGCTTCAGTTACAGATTGGATGGTTAGAAATGAGCTTTCCTATCACTTTATTATAACAACAACCAAACCTTAAATCTCACAAAATAAACTCAACTATATAAATCTATATTCATCATTCACCTCAATTTAGTTCAATATCCTTCAAAAATAGAAGCAATTTAAAATCGATTTTATCTTTTCGCTCCATGTTTTCATAGATTTACTTTTTCTTTCATTTTGTCCAACCACAACCCTATTTCCTTTGTCCGTTCATTCAATTCCAATTTCTTCCTTTCCACTGTATGGTTTCAGTGCGCACATTCAAAATAGCAACTACTTGGTCCTACTCACTTGGCAGGAAATAAAAAAAAAAAAAAAACCTTCAATCAGGGTATAAGCACTTGTTGATGATCAAACAAGGGATATGAGGAGATCCTGGAGGTGTTTCCATGGTAAATTATATAAAAAACATTTTTTTCTTGGTATTGTATGAACATGTATTAACTACTAAATTAAGAATAACTTTGGAAAAAATGACAAGGCTTCTAACCGTCCGTCCACATTTATAGGAACCCACACAAGAAGAGATGAATGGGTACCACATTGTCGATGATGTCCAAAGGTATCCCTAAACAAGTAAATATGACCCTCTTTCCAACGGGAGTGGGCTGACTAGTTTTTGAATTGGATTATCCATATTTGTCAGGGTGTCCTTCATAAGGAACTCCTGTTTCTTAATTTGACTAAATCAATGCCAAACGTTTTATAACATCAGTGGAAATAGGACCTTTATACATTTATTTTCATTAATGTCTAATATATGCAGCTTAGTACCAAGAAAGAACCTCCTACTTCACCCCAACACATTGGTCCTCGCATCATGGAAGGCAACATCTTACCTCCCCTCCAAACTTCTTGACCCCGAGATTTTTGGGTTTTGAGTCTCGTCCATTTTTTGTGGATCCTGCTGTCTTTTTTGTAGCCCAACGCCTGAATATTAGTGCCAATCCCTCTCCAGATGCATCTAAATTTGAAATAATGACAGTCAAAATTACCAACAGAAACAAATATCATTAGTATGACAAACAGTCATGATACACCATAGAAGTCACACCACTTGCACCAGTGTAAGCAGGAAGATTTGTGACCAATTCTCTGAGATTTGCTCTTCGACACCATGATGTAGCAAAGTTCATCATCTTGATTTATAGAACAGATTATCAAGCCTGGGGAAATTGTCCAGAAGCAAAATAAAGTGTCAATAAGTCAACACGATGGCTACAATGTCATGCAGACACTAGTTTGTGTGGATTGGCAAGGGTAAGACTGCCAAAGACATTTTATTCAAGCATTTAATTTCCATCTTTGATACAACGTGAAACCAGTTCAAGTGTGAAGATTAATTCCTCCATTTAAGTTGCTTGAATTGTGTGTCAATAGATACCAACATATGCCACAAAGTGATAGGTGCAGAATATCTATCCCAAAAATTATAGAATGATATTTTGTTCGCATGTATAATTATATAATTAAAGAATATGTGGGGAGCACATTATAAGCGTAGCTTCAACCCTTACATGAGAATTCCATTTACTAAAAAACTTTATATATTATAAATGATTTCTTAAAATCCAAATCTAATATATCAAATTGATATGTTGTCCTATAAATTCAACCAAATTTACTCGAATTACCCAGAATACTTATTTCAGATAGTAAGCTTGTCTGACTATAACTTCTTCTGATATCTGTTGCTATCTACCTATCAACCAGTACATCAGATCTTGCTCTTTTGTGATTCAAACCCATACATAACATAGGTGGAGTCGAACAAATAAGATTGTCTTCATGATAAAAATTTTTGGCAAACCAGTCCTTGTGCAAGGTTTGAAGCATTACTAACCCAGCAGCCAAGCCCCTTGCCCCCACCCTTTTCCTAACTCAGACCTGGAAAGGACTCTTGCTGCTACTAAGAATTTCACTCCAATCCACCTTACATACTGTACTCGAACTGCTGACATTTCTGACGTGGGGAGGCTGTCACACATTCTTGGGTCTCATGGACTTCAGAGTAAAATGTATAAAGAAATCCCATTTCCTCAATATTTACTTCGACTCCTTTGGTAGTGATCTATTACTAACTCTTATAATTCACTTTCTTGCAGGCACACTCCATGTAGGTGATGATTAAGACCCTTAACTCCACAAGTTGAGGTACTATGCATGGCTTTCACTGATGATTTCTGTGGCGCCCCAGCCCCGAGTCGCCCGACCCGGCCAGAACCAACCACGCAAAAACCCAAATAATAAACAATCTCATAAATGCACCATTAAATAAAACATAATAAATATCCATACTCAATAAATTTTCTCGAGACAATAAAGGTCTCCAATATTAATATCTTAGTAAAGCAGTCTTGATAACATATCCAAATAAAACAGCGACCAATGGAACTAACTCTAAAACTTCTCGCCACAAGCTTTTAACCCCAACATTGTCTCTATCTCGAAGTTAAAAAGCAACAGTACAATCTCTTCTAGACTGTTATAAACACTCTATTCTAGAGCCAATAAAACGTAAAGGTGGGCCAAATGCCTAAAAAATAAATGAATTAATAAAATAACGGAATGCAATATAGTGTTTCGGATAGTAATATCAACATAAATAATTATATAAGATAAATCAATAATTATCCCAAAATCAACGACTTATCGTATCTACAATTCAAGGGCCGCATGACAATAAATCATTAGAGATGCAAAATAGATTCTATTAAACCTATCTCAATAGAGGTCCCAACTGTACGTGATGGAGCAAATATCTCATCAGATCTTATATGTCACTATGAACCAGCATCCACGTGCCCTCCTGTAACGGCTAGGTAAATTCTCGAGGTATCGATGTTTACAAATTTGATAAGCGATCAACTCTATGGTTTCATGATACTATAGGGTACAAGTTTCGAATCCAATCCACACGAACAATATTTTTGTTACCCCATCCGGTAACCCAAAATATGACTCGCACGTATTCCGGCGGTCCACTGTGACAAACACCCTATCGGGTACAGAATGCACATATTCATAACAAGTCAAACCCAGCACTTCCTCGGTACAATATCCATCGATATCTCACACCTAATTTTTATAGGACTATAAGCATCCATTCAAATGACCTTAATCTCCGGAATATGAATTCAATATCGAAAAAGTGTAGATCATACTGATGCACTGTAACCTCTCATTTAACTAGATACCTTAGTGTTTTTATATACTGTCCTCAACTTAGTCAAAGAGTGCCAAGAAATCTACCCATGCTAATAAAGTTAACGCGAAGAATACATTATTGGAATTTATCAAAATAATTCGAGAGTAATTAATTAACTGATAGAATTTTAAATATTTGATTAGTATACCATTCTATTCTAATGTGGCACACGATGTGTAAATACCGAACGTGCCAACACAATCATTATTTTAAATACCCACAACCCAACACTATCATTATTTTCAGCCTACCAAACTCATACGCAAATATGTGTATACCCACAATTAGTACGCAGAAATACATAAAGTTTTACCAGCATACACTGCCATCCGTATCCGCTATACACATATATGAATGCACACACTGCCAACCATATAAATTTATATATGTTATACACATACAGATACACACCAATCCGAAACAACCGGTTCCCAAACTACACCCATTTATTTACTCAACACTGAAGCATGCTAAGCTTCTACTAGCAAACACACATGCCCATACGTATGCTTATTTGAATACATATATATCCTTAATATGCATGTATATTTATAGATATAGGTATTCCACCGTATAACCTACATATATACCAATGTATATATATACTGCTACATACATATATACAATCTTCCGTATAATAACATAATATGATACATACATGCAAATTCAACCAGCCATATAAACAAAGCATGAGGCTCTGTTCTCTCACCCATTTTCTGTTAGAATTTGACCCGAACACACATAATCCAACGTAATGGAATAAAACTTGAACCCCTTGTCAAATATCAACCACCAAACTTATGAGCACAAAAAATATAAAAATGCATATATTTTTAACGTGGAAAACTCTTTTCAATTAAGAAAAAAATCACGAGACAAACTCCAAACAAATCCACTATAATAATAGTGCCGATTACAAATAACCCCGTCAAAATCACTTTACTACTCTCTCGAGTGAAGAATGGTTGATTATAACCTCCTCAACATACCCAACAATATGTAAGAGAAAGTATAATGGGAAACAAGAGCAACTAAACGAAATACTTTCAAAAATCCACTCTAGAATAATATACTTGAACTTGGCGAAGAATGAAACTTAAATCGGAATTAATTGGATATCAAACCTCTTTCTCTTTTTTCTTACTGTACGGCGCTCCTTGTGTGAGAAATGAGTTCAAAATACCCTAAAATCGCATCAGGCGCGCATCGAGCACTCGCTCATTGAAATCGGCGCGCGATGCCTGCACGACAACTCCAATCTGCGCACGAGCGCTTCCTCGGGCGCGCCTCAAGTGACCCCCGATCTAGAATTGGCGCACAGGCATTAATCAGACGCCTGTCATGCACCGCTCTGATGATCTTTGATTGATCCTTTGTTGACTCTCACACGAACATTGCACGACCTTTCAATATATTTTGCTACTTGGATAACCCTCCATTTGTTGTGTCACTCACAAGGAAGTGACCTAAACTCAACATTTTCAACTTCCCACAAATTAAACATGAAAACAACCGCAAATTATGTAGCACAAATCCATTATTTTTCAAGCCTCATGTTTGCGTAATCCCCTCAAATAAATATTCTACTGTTCAAAGCCAATGCTTTGTTTTTCCCGATTTACCTCCCACAATTTACAATTGATTTCCACTAAAATCTCGACTTGCTTCACAAATGTAACACCGTGAGGAAATATTACTATAAATTTTGAGAGAAGAGGAACAAGTTGATTGCAAAGTAATTGAAGATTTACTTGTTTGTTTTGTGACGACATTGTAGCACCAGCGAGGAATAGCGGCAACGATGGCTTTTGAACAGTCATGGCAACACTCCCTCCGGCACCGATTAACGATGGCAACAACAATAATAATCGTAGTCTGGTCTTACTCTCTCTTCTCTACTACTCGTGTGCCAAAATGAAGAAGAAAATCACTGAATATTTAAGGACGACAAAGAAATGGTTGATTGGATGAATGAGGAAAGGGGAACGGCTGATGACAGCTGATTAAATGAGAAAATAAAGAGAAGAAGAGGAAGAGGAAACAAAGTAGCGAAGTGCGAGAGAGAGGGAGAGCTAGGGAAGAGAGAAAGGAACCGAGGGGAAGAGAGAGAGAGAGACAGGGATAGAAAATGAATAAAAAACAAAGAGAAGAAACTTGTGGAGACTAGAGAGGCTAAATGTTGCTACCAGCATTGTGTGGATTTTAGGAATGCACATTATAAAGGCAAGAAGGAAATAGATAGACACGAATTAATGAGGGACAGGACCTTGTAGATGTGTGGAACCAGTTGCTGCTCGCTCCTCAGCGGAGTGAACAAGAGATGCTTAGTCAACGCGGTTGGGGCAGAAGAAACCATTGGGTTTATGTTGGCTTGTGACGTGCCAAGGGCAGCAGCTGATTGTTACTCAGTGGAGTGACCAAGAGACGCTTAGTCAAGACAGTTGGGGCAGAAGAAACCATTGGGTTTATGTTGGCTTGTGAGGTGCCAAGGGAGCAGCTGATTGTTACTCTGTCAGAGTTGGTAGAGGAAAGAATTAAGACAAGGTGCAGTGTGGAAAATTCATGACTAGCAAGGGAATAATGAGAAATATGTGAACATAATCCTCAAGAGTATTATAAACACGCATGTTTAAACATATGTCAGCAATGCCTTGTATGAAAGTCCTGGATGTATTGTACTAATTGGTTAATACTATATAATTTCAAGAGAAGTAACATACTACCATAAAGAATTAATTTCAATTGATTTAATCAATCTTGTTTGTCCTTGCACAAATGACAAACAAAAACAATTAATAATCTGTAATTTGTCCTATGTGTAGGTTCTGATGTTCCGTGCATAACTGCGTGAGTATTAGATAGTTGTTTTTGAAGAAATACAGTCAAATGGGCAATTATCTTCAACCAAAAATATCTTAACCTTATTACGTACATGTAATATTACTGTTCCTACAGTTCAATCATGTAACCAAAAAGAAAAAAAAGTTAATATCCATCATCTCAAATTCAATAGATGAGATCGCTTCCCCATGTCCAATTGCTCATCACATCCATACACATATGACTTGACAGACAAGGGATGTTCTTAACAATTCAATGTGTAAAACGTATGACATAATCTTCATCACAGGGCAACCATTTGGACATATATTTAGCTCAAAGAAGCTCATGTAAGGTGAAAACGATCGAGCTTCATAGAACCAAACCTGTTGAAGGAATGAGGGCTGTGAATGGACCTTGGGTGAGGGATAGGAGTAAGGAACAAGGATAGGAGACAGTTATATCAAGAAGCCTGCTATTTCTATAAGGAATACGATAAGGATTTTACCAATTCTATTATTGAAAAGATCAGGAAGAGATAGAAAGATATTGAACTTCATGTACGCACAATACTAAAACTAATTTGAAATTCAATAAAAGTAGTTATAGATGATCTATCCTGAAGATCAACCCAAAAAATATGTTGTTTATGCACAATTTGGAGTCTTTTGTGCTATGGCTATCTCAATGTTGCTTCTTGCCTGAGGCAAAAGGAATAAGGAAAAGGGGCAGAATAGCAGCGAGACAGCATCCATACCGAAACCCCCATGCTAACAAACCATAAGCTGTAGATCCACCAAATAAAACGTAACCTTGAGACCTGTAACCCACAGCAAAGAACAAATTTCTCCATCCATTGGCTCAAACAGGGCACACTGGACTTATAATATGCTTCAACTTACTAAAAAAATAACACTCCATTGATCCCAAGTCAAGAATACCGTGATAATGGATAACTATTGCCTATTCCAATAAGCCCCTTTCAATCAAAAGAGGAAGCAACGGAGGTGAGGATACTAACACGAGAAGCCCAATGGCAAGACCATCTAAGAGTCCAACAACACTTAAACCTAGGGAAAACCTTTCAATCCAGTGTTGATTAGCTGTTTGATCATCTGTCCCTCCCGACCCAGGAAAAGAGATAAAGCCAAGATTCAGTGAGGAATTTTGTCAAACATTTTGCCCACAGTTTCCATACAGCCATCGTCTTAACCAAACGAACCCAATGTATCCTTTTCAGTTGTAATTTTATTGATTTTTTTTAGAAATCACCACTAACAATGTTTAATGAACTGCAAAAATCGATGTATATGTTTAGAAAAATGCAACTGGATAAATAACTACCAAAGTTTTCCTTTCTTTTGTTGGGTTCAACATAGCAGAGAAAAATGAAACAATGAAGTCGGATCTTCCCAGGTTGATGAATCAGAATTAGAGAGAAAAATCCATATCCAAAATTCACAGAGCCAGCGGCGACCAGTTGAAAGTTTGCTTTTGGTGCTTCTAATAAAAAGTTTAAAAAAAAAATTTGATTGAAATTTAAGTTTTTAAAAAATAAAAATTTTCAACTGTAGAAAACATTTTCAACAGTGGATCATACACTATACTAGGATTTAAATGAAACAATTGTTAGATTACTAAAGAATTTCAACATTTTTACTTTTTTATTTGTTACTTTTAGCCTAGTTAGATTCAAAGCTCTATATATTAAAAAGATAGAGAGGATCATCCTATTTATTTTG
>JAODPA010100039.1:12298-26945 GCA_025585075.1 Nepenthes mirabilis | reverse complement strand
TATTTACTACTCATTAATGACTACCAACATTCATTTATATTTTTCTTAATAAAAAAATGATACTATTGCAATTTATGATACCCAAACCCATAAATCACTAGCTGAAGGTGCCACGGGTTGCCACCATCAACTAGTGAATGGTACTCCGATCACCGTCAATCACCTGCTAATGTGTGACACCTCGGGCTGCCATGCCAGGCGTCAATGGTGATGACCACCATTGTTGTTTGGCGGCCAGCACTACTAACTCATGCCTGCTGCTTGTCGATGTTCTGACAGCCTTAACTTATCACCGATCATTAACATCTTTAATCTCATCGCCACTCACTAGTTGATAATACCTTGAGTCACCCATCAATCATTGGACAACTAAACCTAACCCTGTCCCAGTAGTTGTCGATCACTACTGCTAGCCAGTGGACACCTCCAACCATGTTGTTAGTCACCAACCAACTGGCACCCCTGACTCATTGCTAAAACAAAATATCAATATATCAAAGCTCGATCCACAGTAAATGTAAATTTTTTTTTCTCAATTGCTAGATATCACCACAGTTTCAAAAATATTACTCAAATTAATAACCATTCATGTCCACAATCGTTAATGAATTCTATACAATATGTCATATTTTCTTATACACACCGAGAAATTATAATGAGAAGATAATTTCTTTAAAAATATTTTACATAAAAAATATGGAAAACATTTTTTAGAATATATTTTTTATGAAAGATATTTTTATTTTTATTTTTTTGACAAACAAATAAAACCTAAAAGCACAACGAGTGAACCTCATGTGAGTTAAAAGAATTCTGAATTGTCAGTTGATGCTTATCATTTTTGAAATTACACACGTGACATAATTTTGAAATATCAATTCAAAGGAGCAACTCATATAATTTTGTTAAGTGACATAATTTCTTATGAGGAAAATATTGTTACAATCTCTGTGTTCTCATTATGAATTATTAAATAATGGAATAGAAATAAAACACAAGATGCAAAAAATAATTCCTCATAAACTAGCCCTAGTTAATTACAAATTAATTACCTTACAAAATTTTCTATATTTTTCCTTCTCTTTCACTTATGTACTTGTCATTATCCTCAAGCATTTTTTATGAAGTTATGAAAGCAATGAGAAGATAAAATGATCATGATAGGCAAGCAAACACATGCCAAATTGTTAACGGATTTTCGTACTACGCAACATCTCATGGAAATTGCACAGCAGCTCTTGGGCAATTTGCGGATTGAGCTTCATTCTCTCAACCGTTGCACTCAGCTAGAGTAACGCGCTCAAGCGCCCGTCACATGCAGCTTAAGTCAACTACTCAAGCCCCATCGCACGCTACTATAATAACCTGCTCAAGCTTCGGTAAACACCATGCCAAACCCTACTCAACCAATCTTGAAGAACACATCAAGCACGAAGTCATACTGATCCTTCAAATCTATAAAGATAACTCAGAATACAATATCATATCACTAAGTTTGCCAACAAAAGTTCGTAATAATACTCATAACAGAAGCTATAATCTGATGTTCATGTGCATCCTTTATTCCTATGACCCAACACTCAGCAATTGGGGTTTTCACAACAATATACTTTGATAATGGCTAGAGAAATCTATTCCACTAGTCTTCCAATCTTAACAAATATGGAAACATCAATTTACCCTAATATGAATTGGAAAGGTAGTAAATGTGCATTTTCTTCTGCTTCTGCATATAGAAATATAAATCATCGCATCAGCTCAAAATACTCAGAACTGATGGATTTCCAAGAAATACTAAGCAAATCACATATTTGCCAGCGCAGCACCACAAACGGATCAGGGTTTGGTTGGTCTGGAGAAATTTAAGAGACCTCCTTTTAGTATACATAATGGAGTGCTCTGACCATTTATAATGACAGAATTGCAAGAAAAGTCAGTTCTTCAATCAATCAATCGTCTGCAGGTAGCCATAGTTCATATTAATGTAGAGGCTAACTCTGGCTTGCCTTGTTTTCGAAAGGAGGCAATTCCCAATCAACTGGGTTGAAGTCCTTCAAGGATTTCAAAACTTGGTCTGCCGATTCGTGAAAACAGCTATCCAACCTTGGATCTGGAACCATAACCACATACCTGCATCATATTTTTTGATCAAGACAGAGAAATTAATTAGCTACACAGAATTAATGAAGGCAAACATTTGCCAAATATTAGATGTTGTGGAATTTGCATATATTGACAGACTTGCTGGACAGCACAAGAAATATTAGGAGAAAAAGTTTAATAAATTAAACTACCAGCTAACTATCGAAATAGAGCAGTATCAAGAAGATTGACATCCTCTCAACTGTACTTAACAGTCACTTCCAAAGGAGTATTCACGAAGGAAGAAACCTAAAGACCAGCTAATACAACCAAATCTTGTGAATATTTATTTTGATTTAAGAACACACCAGAAGGAATAGTATGAACCTATGATCCCAATAAATACATGAGAGGACCAAGGTCATTCATTTGAAGAGTCTTGGGGGAGTTGCTGAAGTTGGTAATTAATAATAAATTAGTCCACGTAATCAGCATGTCATCAATGAAGACAAGAAGAATAACAATATCGGTGGAGTTCATGCAAAGAGAAAATGAGGAGTCATATTGACTAAGGACACGAGAAGTAAAGCAATGTTGAACAGGACTATTCAAACCAAGCACAAAGAGCCTGTTTTAAGCCATATATAGATCTATTCAACTTGTAAACAACAGATTTAGTTGAGGATAACAAACCAAGTGCGGTCATACAAATGTCTTTCTTAAGATCACCATAGATAAACACATTTTTGACATACATTTGATAAAATGGCCAGCCATACGAAGCAGCAATGGCAAAAATTGAGTGGACTGTAGTCATTTTTGTTACAATAGCAAATACTTCTTCATAATCCACACCATACTTCAGTCTGTTGCCTAGCACAACTAACCAAGCCTAATAATGACTCCAAGTCCAATCAGAATGAAGTTTAACTAAGTAAGCATATCAGTCAAAAGTCAGGGAACAAGGCCTCCCGTATGATTTTCCTCCTATGTTGCATTCTGCCAAAACTCATGTCTGACAGTTTGACAACAGCATGATGAAATCAAAATAGCAAATACAGTAGCATTAAAACTATACTAATCAGGAGAACAAGATACCCTCATACGTCATCCAAGAGCCAACTTAACATGCTTAGGCGGTAAATTAATCCCGAGAAGGGAAATGATGGATGATGTCTAGTATACACAAGGCTGAGCTCGAATCGCTTAGGTGATGGGGTTAATTCATCAAAACTAGGTAAAATAGAAGCTGAAGGAACTCAATTTGGGTAGGAAAGAAATATTGATTCTCAAAGGAAACCACATTTCAAGAAACACAAATTTTATTAGAGCATGGATTGTGCACATACAACCCTAATATGAAGTTCTATAAACACATAAGCACATTTTGGCAACCAATTCATAGCAATCACATGAAAGGAAAAATCAACAGAACAAACGCAACAAAAAAATATGCATATTAAGATAGCAAGTATATTGATGATAGAATTAATAATATGGAAAGTTAAAATTTAAGATTTGAGACAATAAACTATTAATTAAATAGATAGCAGCAGCGAAGGCCTCAACCCAGAATTTATAAGCAACAAAAGAATCAAGCAATAAGGTGTGAACAACATCTAAAAGATGTTTATTCTTCTATTCAGCCACTACACCATGTTGGAGAGGAGTATAAGTACAAGAAAATTGAGAGATAGTTCCTCTCTGTCGTAGAAAACTATGGCAAGCGTGACACATATGCTCTTCCAAAACCAAACAATGACACTTTAATACATGTATAAAATTCATTCTCAACCTATGTTACAAAGGTCTTAAAGATAATTTGGATTTGGAACGGGAGAAATAAACTCAAGCATACCATCTATAATCATTAATAAACATTGCAAAGTATTTATATTGAAAACGAGAAATAACATGTGTGAAGCCCCAGACATCACTATGTAAAATATCAAACTTTTTGCTGCAAGACTACCATAAGAGGGAAACAGAAGAGTTTTACTCTTATCTAGTTTACATGTAAAGTAATCAAAAAAAGAAAATTAATCTTTATTACCCAATAAACCAAAGTCCAGTAGAAGAGAAAATTACAACAGAGATAGGAAGACCCATATGTTTATGTCAAATGGTACTTTTATTGTTAACAGTCATATAAGCCAAAGATAAACTAAGAAAGAAAAAATGTAGAGGAAAAATCTTCCAACTTTATGGCCCCTTCACAAGTATCTTCCTTGACACCTAACTACATAAGACAACATTCATGTTAGAAACGAACATCACAATTGTTAACAAATTAATTGGCCAACTGAGATAAAATTAATAAAATGTCCAGGTAATAAAAATATTTTAAAAATAAATATTAATATAACCAATAACCTTGATTGGTAAATGACTCCCATTAGCAATTTAAATATGGTATGAGCCACTATACTTAGCAAAAATTTCTCAAAGCATCAATAAAACTATTCATATAATTTGATACAAAGAAATCAAAAGGCATAGATTGAAATGGTGTAGTAAAGCCCCAAGGCTGAAAAGGCAAAGATAATCATATGCTACACCCATTGATGAAAATATCAACCGATACAATATATATCGTCTGATATATATTGATATTAGAGTCTCCCGTTATCACGATAATATTGTGACATACTTCTGTATCGGCTGACACAGCCAATATATCGACTGATAAGATCTTGTGAGCTTAAAATTTTTAAAAATTTTGTCAAATATATCAAATATCGATACATATTGTCCAATATATCTAATACTGATATGACAACGACTGATACCGATTCTGATATTTCATCCATGGCTGTTCCATTCCTAGAATAAGAGTTGAATAGTCGATTGACAAATACTATAGGAATTTTTGTCAATGGAGCAAGAGAAGCATTGACAGATGCATGATATGCATTAGCTTGTCAATTTGGCAGTCTGGTGAGGCATTCCTTGATAATATGGCATTCTTTCTTTCGGTAGCTATAAAGTTATTTTGCATAGTTGGCAGTAATATGCTCATAGTTCTTGCAACTGAAACACTAAACTTTGTGCATATCCATACCCTTTCATTTCCTTTGAGCCACATATGCAACTGTATCGGCATTGGAATACATCCTTGTGTTCTGCTAGAACATGGCCTGCCTGAAAAGCTGTTCTTCCCTAAGCAATTCTCCAAAACATATATTCAAGGATGGAGATGGATCCCGTAACATCAAATTGGAGTGAGTGACTTCATATTTAATATGCAATATCATCAAAAATTGGTCTATTTTACTTTGTTCACAGAACAAGTATTCGAGTGGTACTTTTGCATAGTCTATGTTTGAAACTCTTGCCCATAATTTCTAAAAACCATAAAAGTAATCTTGAAAAGAGAGATTGATACGTGATCCATGGCTGTATTGAGGAAATTGTAGGCGAAACGTAGTATTTGCTAAGGGAAGGGGAGTTCTGGCAGAGGAGAAGGGAAAGACAGCGAGAGCGTGAGTGCAAGAGAGGGAGAGAGCAGAGGGGAAGGAGGAACAGACTGAGGGAAGAGGAGGAAGGGATTGAGAGGGAAAGGGGCGCAGAGACAGAGACCGAGAGAGAGAGAGAGTGAGTGAAAATTGGGAAATATCTTTCTATCCCTCTATTACTCACTGACAGCCTATATATGTAGAAAATAGAGGATAACTGCACACTCACCGTGCCCCACGGAACAACACAATCGAAAGGCTACTAACAAAACCATATGCTAACAACACAGTAACAGAACACGAGTACAAGAAATGGAATTGAAGAAAAACTAATATGTATAATGTATAATATGTGTGTGAAGGGTGAACTATATATTTAATATAAGGCCTTCCTCTGGCTCGACTGAGTAGCGGCTGCATTGATAGTGTCGGCAATGAGACCCATCACATTAGGTTCGGGTACTATGCTGAAGATTGCTGTCCAGCTTCGGAGGGTGTATCGACGAGTACATAACATTGCCATTCCCATCAAAACAACCTTATCCTCAAGGTTGACCAAGAGAAGGTCCGGACAGTAAGTTCCCCAGCTACTCTCTTCAGCATTTGATGCTGTTGTCACATATATGATGAGGTCTTCAGGCATTAGACCTTCAAAAATGCTTCCACTTTCACAAGCTTCCACATATATAACCATTTCCTCGTAGCGTTTAGCTTCATGCTTTTTCTTCAAATCTTTGATGAAGTCTTTGGCAAATATATATGGCAAATTTGGCATACCCAAGACACCAGGGCCGCCATGATCAGAATAGTACATGAAAATCCTGTCTTCAGGTTTGCTAGCAACTACCTTCCCACTCCCACCCTTGACAGCAGCTTTGTTTATAAGAAGTACTGCATACAGGTTCTCTGCAGTGACATTTTTCACTGTGTAGTCCTCAACAGCTTCAGAAGCCACATTGTCTAAGAATCCTCCAATTGAAAACACGCCAATCCAAAAAAAAAGCCATAAAGGTGGCAATTTCACCATGATACTACAAACCAAGTGCCCCTGGGAAATAAGACAAGCTGCAACACGCAGGTAGTAGGGGACGATACCAATATCTATTGCCACCCATTGCATCCTGAGCCACTTTCCAGTTGCAACAACACTGTCCCTGATTGAAGAATAGAGAAGCGGAAGCAAGCTCAGCTGCGTCATCAACGTCCACACCCTCAAACACAACTCTGCTGCCGGGCTCTAAGTGCACCAGCTTAAGATTGTTGTTGGCAACCCACCCAAACACAACTTTGCCTGTCTCTGTTGAATCCCGGAAAGCAACCTTGTCCACATCCATATGGCCTACACATTTCAGTGTTGCAAACTTCACATTCATATGGACCCTTGTAGTTGTTGAATCGGTGCCGGATAGTAGGCTCATTGTTGGAGGAGCTGTCGAGCAACTGCTATGCCTCATTAGAATAGAAGGAGCTGCTTCTGCGGCTGGAAATATTTGTGGTTGTGATGTGGGTACCCAGCTATTATTAACTGCTGCTACTGATGCCGCTTGGCGTGGTCTGGTTAGAGGTAGTATGGTTTGGTAGATAAGGGGAAGTATCAAGGACACTGGTGGTAGGGCATCGTTGGTCTGGTGGACTTGGAATTTGCACTGGAAACTGCAGTGGAAGTTGCTGTTGCTGATCAGAATGCCAAGGAAATGTTAGCATTCTATCCACCCAATTCCTCCAAATGCAAAGACAACAGAAACATGTTGTCCAATTCATCCAGGTACTAAATTCAGTTTTTAAGCTATTAGGAGAAACCAGTGGTCTTTGATGCTTCCACAAAAATAATTCCAACCATTTACATACCAGGACAGGGTTATTAAAGAACAGATCAGAGGCTCTAGCCTCCGGCATACCAGGCATCAAGTTTAAAACAGCAGCCACTGTGATGGTCATATCATCAAGATCAATGGAAGCAATCACTGTCTGCAAAACATGCTGATAAGCTCGTATAAAATGTGTTGTGTCCTAGGAAGGTTTCCGACAGTTACTCCAGGGACACCAAGAAACATGAAAATTGACAACCATATTCTCATATTCGGAAACCGCACTATCAAAATTATGAGCATTGAGGATAACAGAGCCTTTAGCATATCCTTCATCACTTTCATTATCATACTTGAGGAATAAATCCTCACCAAATCTTCTATCAATAACTATGGGTGTAGTGGTGATCGCAGTCATAAAAATATTCAGTCCTGTTCCAAAAACACCCATGGACAACGCAGAAGGGAGAGATAATCCTACACCTGCTTCCATTTCATAATTTGCAGCTGCGCATGGGCCGCATCGAGTTGATGCTGTCACTTGTTCTTCACCCACCAACTCATCCAATGCTACCGTTAGCAGCTCAATTTCAACAATCCTTGAGGCGAGCAGCTTTGGCCTCATCGGATTGTAGGGGGAAGAAATCGGTGCCAGAAATTTGTCCCTCAATGGAAGAAATCGGTGCAAAAGTTCAGATGGAGCCATAATAGTGGTAATTGGTACCACCGTTTGGACAAAGTCACCTTCATCGGTTATTGAACATGAGGACTGGGGAGTTCGCCGTGGAGGAGAGGTTTTGTTAGACAGAGTAGAGTTGGTGAGACTGGTTAGCCGTCGCCTCGCATCCAATGTTTCCACCCTTAATTTTGCCCGGCCGGTGGTGTCAGGTAATGATATAGCCGGCAATAATAGGGATTCATAGTGGATTGCCAGTTCAGTAGGATATTTAAGAGGGAAAGTGGAGGAAGCAAGAGATTGCAGTGGTACCTTTAGGGAGTGTAAAAACTGCTTGGAAGGCAGCAGGCAGTGGAAATGCGAACCTCTAGAATCATCGGTTCGGTAATTTGGAAAAGCAACGATAGTAATGATTTGGACATCGGTTAAAGCTTGTTGGGGTGAGGGCTAGGTCGGAGTTGAAGACAAAGAGAGATTTGTAGTCAACGAGTGTAGTCGGTCGATGCAGTTGGGGTAGGATGGCCAAATTTGTTCTAAGGTGGAAGCAGAGATTTGAGGTTCAGGTGGTTGTACAGAACAAACGGTGGAAGGGATTGCAAGTTGAGGAAAGTGACGATGTGGAGCAGTTGGAACTGGATGCTATGACAGAAGGTGAAAAATGAACTGACCGGTTAGGGTTTTGCTCGATTCTGTGAATCGATTGGCTGAGTTCCACCATGGACGACTGGATTTGCGCTATGGTGGAAACCACGGTGGACATGGTGGCAAGCTCGGTAGCCTGACATATATAGTCTGTCGGTAGCCCGCCGGAGGTCCATCATCGCATTGGCAAGCTTGGCGATGGCCGCTTCGAGTGCATCAAGTGCTCGTTCTTCGATCTCCTCTACTTTTGTCTCAATAAGAGCACCATTTGATACGTGATCCATGGCCGCATCGAGGAAATTGTAGGCAAAACGTAGTATTTGCTAAGGGAAGGGGAGTTTTGGCAGAGGAGAAGGAAAAGACAGCGAGAGCGTGAGTGCAAGAGAGGGAGAGAGCAGAGGGGAAGGAGGAACAGACTGAGGGAAGAGGAGGAAGGGATCGAGAGGGAAAGGGGAAGGGGGCGCAGAGACAAAGACCGAGAGAGAGAGAGTGAAAATTGGAAAATATCTTTCCATCCCTCTATTACTCACTAACAGCCTATACATATAGAAAATAGAGGATAACTGCATGCTCACCGTGCCCCACAGAACAACACAACCGAAAGGCTACTAACAAAACCATAAGCTAACAACACAGTAACAGAGCACGTGTACAAGAAACGGAATTGAAGAAAAACTAATATGTATAATGTGGTGTATAATACGTGTGTGAATGGTGAACTATATATTTAATATAAGGCCCTCCTCTGGCTCGACTGAGTAGCAGTTGCGTCGATAGTGTCGACAATGAGACCCGTCACATTAGGTTTGGGTACTGTGCTGAATATTGCCGTCCAGCTTTGGAGGGTGGATCAATGAGTACGTAAGAGAGATTGTCTAGAGAGTATTTATAATTATGTTGGCCATGGCTAAAGTCAAACGGCAATGTCTTGATTGTAAACCTTCTTCGAATATTTTCACTTTGTTTTAGTTATCTTATATGACCTCAGATTAAGGACGATGAGAGAATCACTAGACCCCGAAATTCAAGTTCTTACCCAAGCATCTTTAATTTTCTATTGGGCTAATTTTATATGGTAAGTCAAAGTTGGGTCACTTCCATGTCCCATAATTCTTTTCCTGCGACAACTAATTGAAATGCGGATTGCCAAAATAGTAGATTTTACAGGTAAAACATACACCAAAAGAATCAGAATTGCTTGAAGACACGGTTAATAACGAATCACAGCACTACTTCCTCATTGAAAATTGAGATACCAATAAGCCTGAGATATGGAGACTTCAAGCAATTCTTCTGGCAGAACAAAACTTTGGCCAGAGAAACCAAACTGAATGAAACAGAGGTTTCCTATGCAGTGTAATAAACCAAACAGTAGCTTACTACCAAAGACATAGTAGCTCCTTAAACTATACAGAGAATGGCAGAACAAGAGAGAGTCTCTGCGAACAGAGATACACCAAAGAGAGCTTTTCTGAACAAGAGAGAAGGGTTCTAATAACAAAGATAAACCAAACAGAGCCTTCGCTGAACAAGAGAGAAGGGTTCCGTGAACCAAGCAAGATTTTGCGAAGAAGCCTTTGCCTGCCACGACTACTGAGAAATCGGGCTGAATCAAAGAAATGGGCAGATCTGTGTGAACAAGCAGTCACCCATCGTGTTTTCAAGCAGATGTGTGTGTGTGTGCGCGCGCGCGTGTCTTCTAACCAATCGATTGATCAAGAGATAAATCAAAGCAACATAAATCAGTCAAGGAGCAAGATTCTAAAATCGAAGAATCCTAGAATTCTAGGACACACCACCAAAGCCAAGAAGATCCAAAAGCCAGAAGATTCAAAGGTAAAAATGAGCAATAACTGATGGGAATGTTAATGGCTCTGATGCCATGACAAATTGTGTTTAACTACTTAATGCTCCCCAATGTGAGGATCCCTAGCTTTAGATACAAAAAGTACAACAGTAATGTTCCCTAATAAATTACCTAAATATATGCCTAATTGCCTCCTAATTGCGGTTACAATATCTAATTTCTTTAACTAGAGACACAAATATGTTACATTAGCATCACCAGAGACCCACAATATACTACATTAACATAATTAGAGATATACAATATATTACAGTGACACTAACCACCACCACCTCCAACCCCTTGTATCTCCAAAAACTACAGTAGCTACCTGGATCGCATACAAAACCTCAACCAATATGCATAAATAAGCTCCCACAACTGTCTCCCATGGCTCCCCCTTGTCACTCTCTCTCTTCTCTCTTCCTTTGAAATTATCACCATCTCTCTCCACAGCTACCACAACTCCCTCCCCCTCTCTCTCTCTTGCTCACGTACAATCTCTTACTATTGATTCATTCCAGCATAACCAGCATTTTATTCAGCTAGTTATGTTGTTCATGGTTGCTTCAGATGATTTTGTGGTTGATGGTTCCATGGTCACCACCAGTTCTCCAAAAGTGGCTCACAACTTCATTCCATGGTCTGGTCTCTCCCTCCGTCACTATCTGTATTCTCTATGGCCGCTGGTGGCAGTTTCATGACTGCCGGTGACTGATTGTTTCAAGATCACCACCTCTAAAAGTGGTTCACAGCGTCATTCTGAAATCTCTCCTTTTCTTCTCTATTGTAATTTTATTTATTTAAACATATTTACTAATGATTCAAACTTACTGGGAAGTTTTGCAACAAAACTAATCAGTGGGCAATTTTTTTAGTTGTGTTAAGCTGGAGAGGAATTGTATATTTATCACCCAAAGTTTGTTTGGAAATCTACAAAATCTTTTTTCGTACTTGATTGCTAGAATAATAAAATGAAGATTCATAAATATATATATTTTGGAGTTTTCATAGATAGATTTTAGTATAATTTAACCACGGCACATACATCTATAAAAACCCTATATAAAATTCAATTATTTGATTAGCTGTCTACCAAGTTTAGCTAGTGCAGTCTTCTATCCTTCGATAGAAGATGCTTTCCTTCTTTCCTAGCTAACGAGCTGTGTAAAAATTCACTGGAACCCTCCACTCCCCATGGACTCCTTTGACCAACCCTAAGGCTGTTGAATCCCAAATTATCATTAATTTCACCAAGTCCTAGACACGTCACTGAGATCTAATTTCTCCCATAGTCAAAAGGTAGAATTCCAATCTTAACCACATACAAGGATAGGGAAAAGGCAACAAAAAATTATTTTGGTAACACCATTTAGAATCTATGAATAGAAGCACTTACATTCCAGCATTTTTGGCAGCATGCACTCCAGCTGGTGCATCCTCAAACACAAGAATATTTTGTGGATCTATTGGTCCACCCTATACAGACAGATTTTCGTTAAATGTTCACGTTTTCATCTTGACACAGCATTAAGTAGCAATAAAAGTGATAGACTGAAGTAAGAATTTGACAAATAGGAAATAAGCCTAAACAGTAATACCTCAAATCTTTTGGAAGCTGCCACAAATATATCAGGTGATGGCTTGCCTTGCTTAACTTCTGGGTCATCTCCAAGAACTACATGATGCATCAATGAAAACAACTCACTGTGCCTTTGTGTTTTCAATTCAAAATGCCGCCTATGAGACCTGTGATCATATCAACATATGCTTGTTAAATAGATCTAGATTTATGCCTGTGTTACAAAGTAAATAGGTAAAATAAATGAAAGACACATTTAAGTAAACAGCTAATACCTTTACCCAAACAATATTTTATGGAATACCCTTCTCAGAGGAGTGGGAAAAAACAAAAAGGAGAAGAAGAAGAAGAAAGTCTACCCGGTAGCCAGGCACATTGGTATCCCATGCGCATGCAAATGTCTAATCAAAAGGCTGGCCCCTGTATAGAAACAATAGATCAAACTTCATTAAGTGAGATTGCATCACCTTCGATGCATCTCCTTCAGTAAGGGTCCATGAATAATTAAATCAGCATGAAAGCTCCATGCCATTACACAACATACCAACAACCACAACACCACTTACCATTTTTTCTTCCCAATCTTTTTCTTTGTCTAATAGTAGCAAAAATGCACAACAGCATGATCCCTCCCAAGCCAAGGCCTTCATATTCTCCACCCTGCTTAGTGTCATAGGGCAAACACCTAGATTACACAACCACACACCCAATCACACCTGTTTGCAACATCGTGCTGCAACCAAGTCTCCCCTTGGCTAATCCCTAACTCCCTATGACTTTTGTGTGAGTTTCATATATTAAATAAAACAAATAAGAGACTTAGAATTTATGGGAACAAAGCCCAACCTTTTTATTAGTGCTCAATAACAAAAAAGGAACCCTACACTACGGTAAATCCCCTATTCAGTCTCCTACAAAACTAAGGAATAATTCCTCAATATCCATAGCCACAATCATAACTGGTTACATGTCTTGGCAGTTAAACATTTGTCTGTCGTTGGACACCTATCTCAGCAACTCCGTCCTGGTAGTTGCAACCGACACTCGTGATTTAGTCAAGGAACTGCTCCCAAGAAATTTCTCAGGATTCTCACTGACACATCCCCATGTTGTTTCATATAACTTCTATGAACTGGTTCGGATAACTGATGAGGTCTTACAACCATGTCACCAACTGCACAGTTTGGATTCCTGGCTAAACTGACTGAGTTGAATTGTCTTTAGCCGAGCTCAACACAAAGCCAAACTTCTCCTTGCCAAACAGTCTGAACCCCACCTTGCTTTGAGTCTGCCTCTAGACTGGACCCCATGTGACCAACACAACCCAAGGCTCAGGCACATGTGCCACATCCCCCAACCTCAGATGCTAAGGGGCTAACACTTACCACACGTTTCGTTATTGGAATGGAATAAAATGAGAATAAAATAGTTATTTTCAGAGAATAGAATATGATAGAAATAAAGTTTGAAATTGTTATTTTCATATTAGGTTATTGGAATAAAATAAGTTGGGAATTAGTATTCCAATGTTTGGTTTATAGAATAGCATGAGGAATAAGGTGGTAATTTATTAGAATGACTTTTTTGTCCTTATTCAAGGAAAAAGATATTTTTTCTTATATATATATTTGATACGCCCTGGAACCAAACTTCGAACAAATTCGAGTCGGGTTGTCCGTCTGATTCCAGTTTTCGTCCTCTAAGCTTCGAATCCCGCACACCACAACTTCAAACAGGAGGTCAGATGACGACGAGATTTGATTCCTCCGAAAATACTCCGACGCTCAAATCAGTAAGCAGCCTTTTGAGAATAGAAGGTGGATGCAGAGAATGCAAAATGAATGTTCGGAGTGTGTTTATAGATGTAGGTGGGGAGTGCACTCAAAGAGAGAGTGACTTTGGATGCGCGTGGAGAGCGGCCTCTCTAAGTACTAAGCTCACAAGGAACCAATGACAGAGAGAGAGAGAGGAGCATTAGGATGCTCGAGAGTTTTAGAAAGCTTCTGAGAGCTTGAGTATGCTTAAGGGCATTTAGTAAGCAAGAGAAGGCGCTTGTAGGCAATTGAGAGCGTGCTGTGAGGAGTGAGTATTCATAGTCTTTTATAACCGTGGCCCTGGGCTGCCTTCCTTATGCAACGAGACTGGATGCCCGCTTCTGTATGGGGATCGTTACATTTCCTGCATAAGCATGAGCGCCATTCCTGGCCATAACAGTCAAAGAGATGAACTACCTTCCTTTTGTGCATAGTAACCGTTAGAGTTTCCTTGCAGATTGCTTGTAGATACTCGCGCCTTTCTCCCAGAATGTACTCTGATTCTGCAAGGTAACCGTTACAAGGGAGATTGCCTTCAGGAGACTATTGAGGCATGCGTAGGCCACCTTTAACTTGGGCCGCATTTATTATGGGCTTCAGCCGGCCTACTTGCCATTTTTCGGTCAACGTCTTCATTGACCATCTGGAGCGCGGCTGGGCCTTTGCTTGATCTGGGCCACTTATTCCTTTTTGGGCTGACCCATTTTTGGCGTCCCCATCAATATTATTCTTAATTATTATT
>JAODPA010100039.1:0-12198 GCA_025585075.1 Nepenthes mirabilis | reverse complement strand
TGTGGAAATAGTTATTCCCGAAAATCCGGGAATAACTATTCCTTCTGGAATATTTATTCCCTATCAAAATACAACCAAATAGGGAAATAAATATTTCCGGAGGAATAATGTGGAAATAGAATTTCTATTCCCTTCAACCAAACGTAAGGTTAGTGCCACAGTTCCATTTTAGCATCCTAAGTAATTGTTTACTGTAAGACTTTGCCTCAAAGAAGAGGGGAGTGAAACAGAAGGCATCTTTTATCATATAATTGCTAGGAGTCTTTAGTATCTAATATCCAAGATCAATGGAGAATCTTGAATTTTTCTGTCAATAATAAAGTAGGTTTCTTTAGAATAAATTCTGGAGTTTCAAATAAAGACAAGGAAATCAAACACATTGCTTGGTTAATTTGGTTGGTTGGAGTGCAAAGCCTAGGGTTTGCAAAGACAGTTTTCTACTCCCCCTTTCCAGCTGTCCTTTTCCATACAATTGGGAATTTCTCATTTTCTAATTAACTTAGACAATTTTCCAATTTGGAAAACATCAAAACAAGTTCAAATTGTACATGTTCTTTTGTGGCTAAATAAAATTGGAAAATTACAAACCATCCTCTGAAATGGTTACTTTAAATTATAGTTTCTATGGCCATCTGATAACTTAATATGTAACTATCATCATCAGAGCTAATTGTCACCTGATCCACAATGGTAGCAAAATCACTTGGCGTTTGTATCATGAAAAAACCAAAGTAAGCCTCTCACCATCAAGTGTGTTGGCTACATGGATTATTCGCCACCATTCAGCTCTCCTATAGGTTATTTCCTCAACTAGATCCAAACATGCCAGATCATGTTTGAAGGTCTTCTCATAGCTTTGTTTTTTGTGGTCTATCTCAATCCCATTTCTGACACAACTCTTCCATCCCATGAATCTCCCTACAGGCACACTAGATTCTATTTGCTTCACATGTCCAAACCACCTCAAATACATTTCTTGCTATTTGTCTTCAATTGGCACCAATCTAATTTTCAATCCAGTAATATCATTACAAATCCTCCACTGATTCGAATCATGGCACGCCCATCTTAACTTTTTTTTAATCTATGCCACTTCCACTTTGTGAACATGATACTACTGCCCAACCTTCTGCATTGCATATAACCTCATAGATACCGGCTCATAGTACCTTTGTGTTTGAGTGGTATTATCCGATCATACAGGATCCTAAAGCACTTACCCACTTCATCCAATCCACTTCAATGGTGTGAACCCCACATTTTCCGACAACCAACCTAAGATATCGAAAATACTCTCTATCCAGACAGCTTTCTAGGACATCAAAAATATCCTCACTTTGAAAGGCCTTCCATCCAGATCCTCAACTCCCCCCATCTGTCTCTTTGCTCGTACTGAGCCTCCATTCAATGTACTCCATCTTTATTATACTAATTTTAAAATCCTTTCCAGAATCTTACTCCAAACTTCTAATTTAACATTAATGCCTCCAATTTGTCTTATCCATCAATACTGTATCATCTGCAACTAACCATACACATACAAAGCACATTATCTTGGATGCATCTAGTTCGCTCATCTAGCCAACATAAAAAATTAGGGGATCAGAGAAAACCCTTAGTATAAGCAATCACAATCAGAAAATCCTCAATCTCTTATGCATGTGTCCTTGCACAAGCCACCACTCCTTTTACATATGTTTTGTAGTTTGGATGTATTAGTGGATATTTCAAGTTGTGAAAAAAAAAAGTTTTTGACTGCCCATGATAAATTTTCAGTATAGCACCCAGTAAGATTCGTAATCTTTCAAGGTTAAGCTCATTTTTAGCAGAATTTTTTATTTTTATTTCTTAAATAATGGCCCAGTAGAGTATGGCTTTTTAGATCTTGAAACCATAATTCTCATGAACGAAACAATGAAAGACAAAGCAGAAAACATGAGAGGTTTGGATAATTATCAAGAGCCATCATAAGTTAAAATACCAGGTTGTTTTGAAGATGAATTAAGTCTAGAATCACATTTATCTATCTACTAGTATTCTTAGTTATGTCCCAGTAGAATTGGGAGACATATCCCCATAGATTTCTCCGACCATTTAAATTTCAAGGGTGTGACCATGTGGATGAATTTTCACAAACTGAATCTTTTCTTCACCTCTATAGAACTTTAGATATGATTCAAGTGCAAACTTGAATCTTCACCTCAACTGTCACAACTTATAAGACCTTTTTGCCTCACCAACAATCTTAGAAGCCCCTTTGTTGACCTTGGCAACAGATTACAGCCTCAAGCACAGCCTGCTACACATATGAGTAGTTGGATTTTGGTCTTTGTTCATTGTCCTTGGTCATGTATCATGCCTTCTCCAAAATCCTTTTTTTAATGGAAAATTTCTTTTTTCCCCAAAACTTTCCTAGAGGACTGAGCATAGCACCGTATCATGTCTTCTCCAAACTGTCAGCCAGGATGTCAAGACAATATGGAAGATATTGATTACCATATTTACCTTATACATATATATGTTCACCTTATATATATATAAATTAGATTATTCTGATTTGTTATAATTAATTATGATTGTTATAATTGGGGATATAATTTAGGCAAGTACACAATTGTTTATATTGTAATTAGGGCAAGAATTATTCTATTTAAAGAAAAAAAACTTTCAATTAAGAGCATTCACAATAATTAACATGCTATCAGAGCCAACACCTCTCAATTGTTACTTCTAAATTTCTTGATTTTATTCGAATGTTTGTCCTAAATATGTAGGACACTTGAAAGCTTCAAACTCTGGGTATTTGAGAATCTCTAGAAATTTGGAAGCCAGCTTTTCTAGCTCAAACATCTACTATTCCTTTCCCCTCTCATTCCTGAGATGGTATAACAAATGATAGCCTCTATTTTCTTTGCTCTCGAACTACATGGTAAGCGAAAGTTGCCTACTTCTTTGTTACTTGATTCGGCGGTGTCAAATCATATATGGCTGGTACTGTAGATGCTTTACACAATATTCGTTAATATGAGGGTGAGTAATATATTTAGATAACTAATGGCAATTCTCTTCCCATCACCACAGTTGGAAGTCTAGGATTCACCTTTAATAATGTTTTTGTATCTATAAAATTGTCTACGAGTTTGATTTCTGTTTAAAAATAAGTTGATAATAACTGTGAAATTTATTTTGATCGTAATGGTTGTCTCATGTAGGATTAAACGTCGAAGAAAGTAATTGCAAAGGGGCCTAAAGTGGGGCATTTATTTCCTCTCCAATTTCCTCTTCCTACTTTTGTTTCTTTAGCATGCACTGCTGTCACAAATAATAGTACTATATGGCATAAAAGTTTGGGACATCCCAACTCTAACATTTTGAATTATCTTATGAGACATGGTCATTTAAGCAATAATGATTCATTTATTTCTGAGCCGAGCAAATGTATTTATTATAAATTTAGTAATAGTTAGGTTTTACCTTTTCCCTTGGATGGTAGCCATGCGTCCACTATCTTTGAGATTGTTCATAATAATGCATAGGATATGAGTTCGGTTCCTTCTCATACTAACTACAAATACTTTGTGATGTTCATTGATGACAATAGCTGGTTCACACGGATATATTTTCTTCACCCTAAAGATGAAGTATTTTCTATCTTTCAAACCTTTAATACTTATATTGAAACACAATTCTCAACCCGTATTAAAATCTTACACTATGACTCTTAGGAGAAATATATGTCCAAAACTTTTTAGAATTATCTAAACACAAAAGGAATTCTACCTCAACATTGTTGTCCATACACCTCCCAACAAAATGGGATTGCCGAATGTAAAAACCACCATCTTTTGGATGTTGTTCTACATTGTCAATCGTATCATCTGTACCTTCTAAATGCAGGGTAAAAGTTTTATCTACAATTGCGTATTTGATTAATCGTTTACTCTTGCAAACATTGCATTATAATTCCCAGTAATATAATTTGTTTAGAATTTTACCCAACTATCGTTTACTACATACGTTTGGTTGTATCTGTTTTGTCCACTTAACTACCACTGAACGTCACAAACTTAGACTTCAAGCAATGAAATGCACATTTCTTGGATATAGCAATACACAAATCGGATTTGTCCATTTTGATGCCAATGCGAACAAATTTATATTTCTCACCATGTTGTCTTCATTAAAAACCTATCTTACTTTCAATCTCATATCATACATTAATCCATTCTCGCCACTCCTCTGACTTTTGATGATCTGCCTAATTCAAGTCACCAATTTAAGCCCGGACTTTTGTATCAATGGTGTTAATTTAAAACCAACATTAAACCTCCTCTTCTCGATCCAAAACCAACATTTGATTCCGCTACACTTCAACGTCAATGGTCCACTCGGATTACGCATCCTCCCAACAATATGATTTTCTCATATAGCTCACCAAGCACTCTTGGATACTACTTGTGTCCATTTATCTCACTCTTGGGCCTTTTCTCAAAAGCGTTGGAAACAATCTATGCAATATGAGATTTAGGATCTTCAATACAACCATACTTTAGATATTGTACAAAGTCCTTCTAGAATCAAACCTATTGAATATAAATGGGTATATACACCTAAACTACAGCCTAATAGCTCTATCAATAAATATAAAACTCGTTTGGTGGCACTCAGTAATCATCAAAAATATAGTTTTAACTATGATGAAACTTTTGCACCAATCGATAAAATGACTACGATATGTACTATTGTGGCTATCACTACTTCCAAAAGGATGGCTACTTCAACAAATAGATATCAAGAATACATTCTTACATAATGATCTAAAGAAAGAAATTTACATGACTCTATATCTTGACTTGTTCACTTATTACTCCTCTAAAATATATAATTTAAACAATTTTTTATATGATTTAAAGTAAGCATTGCGAGCCTAGTTTGAAAATTTTTGTACCTATCTTCTCGAGTTCGACTTCACTCAGAGTCAATACGATTCTTTTTTCTTTCTATGCAAAATCTCTATTTACATTGTTATACTTGTCTATATAGATAATATTGTTATAACTAAATTTAAATCTCAACCGATTATGTAATTGTAAAATCGCCTACAGACTTCATTTCAAATGAAAGATCTTAGTTTTCTATAGTATTTTCTTAATCTTGAGCTATAGCATACTCTTACTAGCACTCTTTTGCAACAACACAAGTATACACAGAAGTTTATTACATTGGCTAGTCATCACAATGGAAACTTTGTTCTTACTCTAATGGAGGTTAATTTGAAGGTCCGCCAAGGGGACGACGACTTACTACTTGATCTTGATATATATCAACAATTGGCAGGTAGTTTGAATTGCTTAACGATTACCTGACTTGATATCGCTTTTGTAATTCAATGAGTCAATTTACACAAGCATCCTGTCACACACACTTTGACATAGCCAAACAAATCATTCGTTACCTCGAGGATACTTTGGGTCACGGATTATTCTTTTCCACTTAGAATTCCTTCCAATTAAGGAATTCAATGATATTGATTGGGTAGGTTGTACTGATACTCGTCGTTCCACTACTAGCTGGTGCATATTTCTTGGTAATGCTCTTTTTTTTTTTTTTTTTTGGAAGAATAAAAAACAAGCTCAAATATCCAAATCCTCTACTGAGTCACAATATCGTGTTATGTCTTCCACTTGCTCAGAAATTGTTCACTTCTTGGGCTTACTAGGATAACTTGGTATTCCCCAGCTTACTCCCACTACTCTTTACACTGATAATACTAAAACTATTCAGATTACTACAAATCCCGTCTTTCATAAATGCACCAAGCATATTGAGGTCCATTGTCATTATATCCGTACAACACTTGATCAATGTATGATCACTTTTCCTCACATCTCTACTAATCTTCAAACTGCAGATATTTTTCTAAAGCTCTCTCGCCTCAGCATCATCTTTTCATGATGAGTAAATTGATACTTCTTGATTATCCAGCATCAATTTGAGGAGGATGTTAGCCAATGTGTCAATCAAATAAGAAGATATTGATTACCATATTTACCTTATATATATGATCACCTTATATATGATTGACATCTTGGCTAATATCCTCCTCAAATTGATGTATATATATATATACACCTAAATTAGATGATTTTGATTTATTATAATTGATTATGATTGTTATAATTAGGGTTGTAATTTAGGCAAGTATACAAATATAATATGTTAAAATTATGGCAAAATTTATTCTATTTAATGAGAATAAACTCTCAATTGAAAGCATTCAGAACAATTGAAACAAACAAATAAACACCATATGTATGCGCTTTTTTTAATTGTTCCATCGGAAGCATCAACACACATATTGCGTTAATCATAGACCTACCTAGCATGGAGCCAAATTTGTTATTAGTAATACTAGCATCTCATTTGCTTTAATCATCCATTACCATAACTTCATTGGATGAATCATGGCCTTAATACATCAGCAGTGCACATCTCTGCTTATCCTCTTTATTGTTGTGGATGAGTATCACTCTACAGCTTCTCCATTCTTTTACACATCTTCATGTTGCTTAAAATTTTATCAAACAGTCTACCAACCATGCAATACCCTCTCCTATATACTTCTCGGATGCAGAGATTGAGGGGAGCAAGGAAACACAAGCTCAAAAGTTGTGCTTTCATTTGTGGGGGTTTTTTGGTAGGCATGGAATTGTTTTTCTGCAATTTCCTAGGGTTTTAAGTTGTAAAAGTAATTTTGTTTGGTATTTCATATGTTTTACATGATAGTACTTCAATAAAGTCACAGGTAAACATGGATCTTATTTCGTTCCTTCTAAGTTCTAGTTTCAAAATATAAGCCTTGATTCTGAGTCCAAGTAGTCAGTAAATGGTTGTATTTTAAGAATTCTGTTATTTCCTAAGTTCAATTGTTTTGAGAGCAAGGATTCTAGCAACTATGAAAAGGCTGGCAATCTATCATTAGGAATAATCATGATCTCAGAGATTATAGCAACAAAACCTACTTTAAATCTGATCTCTCTTTTAGAGCCCAAAACTCACAATCAAGGTTGTCCTGCATCACTATCATCTCTATAGTTTCACAAATTCTCCAAAAATTGGTATAGACGTAAGTGTTGAACATAATACCCAATGAAAACAAGCCGCTATCTAGGAAAAAGGAAATTTTGAAGAATCCAAGCCTATTTATTTCTTAGTTTGCAAATGGAAAATAGCATATTTTATAGACTTCAATTTTGAAATTTACCAGGAAAACAATCAAATCCAAATTTTGACAACTTAATAGGCCTAAAAATGGTGACCATTATGTCATGTGTTTGCAAGGGGGAAAACAAGTTTTAGTCATAAGCATTGAGCTAAGAGAAAGCTATGAATACCAGATTAAATCAAGTCTAGTAGACATACACAAATAGACCTAAAGGATTGAGATAGTGACCAATGGTCTCATTATGTCTCTAATCTAAAATGTCAACGTGGGTTGCAGGAAACAAAATCCTAATGTACATCAGCTATCATAGTTTTTTCCCTGTACATTAGCAATCATAATGGAAGGTTGTTACTCTAATTTAAATAGAAGCCTTCCCCAAGCGATTTTATCAATTTGCAAGACCATAAACTATACACAGTACTCCTGCACTACCTCTAAAAACTATATTGACAATAAAATTTAATCCTCTTGCAAGGGAAAATATGCTTTTCTTAATTCCATATTAAAATTATTTGAAACAAAATGATATTCTCCAGAGGAGAGAACAAACAGGAAGGACCAAAGACCATAGAAATGAAGCTTATGCTTTGATGTTACAAATAAATATAGATGTCAAACCATCAAACTTAGTGTGTGTCAAGGACAAAGTTTTACTAGAAGTGAAAAGAATTTAAATAAATTCATAAGTAAAAAAAAAAAAGGCTTGGAGAGGACGGGATTGAAGTACCTGGCATGAGCTCACTTGTGGGAAACATATTTTGCAGCATTGCCTCTCTTTCTGCAAGAAAATCCTCAGCTGTAAGAGAATCACTAATTCCAGTCTCTTCAACAAAGACCCTAGCAGCTTCTATTGCCTTCATTCCCATCATCTTTGCCTTGAGAGACCAATCAAAAGTCCTATTGTACCTGGCCAATATAATTTCTTGAACTTCAGTGTAAAACTTCTCTGTGTCTGTAACAATTTTAAGATCCCATGATTGATTTAGTTTCTTCGCATAAGGTAACAGAACAAAAAAGAAATACCATATACTCAAATCCAATAGCCACCATAAAAGAAAAAGTAGAAGAATGGGAACAGGGGAGTAGGATGCAGAAGAAATATATTAGCAACTTCTCTTCCATTTTAGAATGATAAATGCATGAGAGGCAATAAAGGGTAATGGAAGAATGGCTGTCTCATTTCAACTAAAAGGAACTGGTGGAGTTCTATTTACTCTTTTCTAAGGAGGGGAGGAGACTACCCACAAAGGGCCTTTAGTAAACAGATCAATATATAGACCAATTTTAAGCCCCCTTTAGTTAAGCTCTTCAATATTCATCGTTGTGGTTGGTTTGTTGTTGAGTTGATGTTAAATACAAAAATAGTGTTTGGTAAGAGTGTTGTTAAATGTTACAATTGAATATTAAATGACCATTAAGGACTTTCTTATTGTATTGGTAAATTCATTTGTTTCTCATTTTTTTCAAAAATTGATGTACAGATACACAAAAATATTAAACAAATATACAAAACTATTTTTTTTATCTAGTAAAAGAAAAGTAATATTTAGTTTTAAATGAGGGTCATGACATTTCTTATTTATAGGAAATTTCATTTGTTTCTCATTTATTTTCAAAAAAGATGGTGACAAATATATAAAACTATTAAGCAATTATAGTAACCTATTTTTTATGCAGTAAAAGAAAAGNAATTTTAAAAAGAAAGAAGAAAAATGTAAAAAGAAAAAAAAAATCAAAATAAAAAACTAAAAGGGTGTTTGTGTGACTATGCATACACCAACAGCAAAAGCCCAAAAAATCCATAACTGTGAGCTTTTGGAAATGCACTTTTGCTATTAAAACACTTCTTTTCTTAAAATCAAACAAGTTTTTGGCTGCTGGGAAATGGAATAGCCAAAAACCCTTCCCAACAATCAACCAAAGATAGTCTTAATGAGACATAGTTACTTCCTGCTATACAGATATGATGCAAAGGATCTTATACTCCGACAAGCCTTCAAGTTCAAGTGAACTTTCTGTTTAATTCTTTCAACAATTTTAGAGAATATTAAGAAGCAACAAATCAGTGATGGGTTCTTTTTGCAAAAGATAAAAGCTTTTCTGGACACTTTAGTCTCTATAGTTCCCAAAACAAACACACCTTAAGCAGTGAGAAACCTTGCTTTGCCATGACATGGATAAGGTCTATGTCAGAAAAAGAGTTTCACTCATATGCATGTTTAAATTTGACAAGCATAAGGTCATAACAAACTCAATCAAACACGATTATATAGGGCAAGAAGGCAAAAGGTGGAGAAGAAGAGAAGAAGCGGGAAGAAAGAGAAAGATGAGAGAGAATTCAGACCAAAGGGAGAACTTTACAGGGACCAGCAATCAATTCCAGGAATCAATTCAATAACTATGAAATATTCAAAACTGAGAATATCAATGGTCTCTATAATAACTTACTTAGAACCTACACCAACTAGGACACAATTACAAGGCATAATAGTAAAATATCCTGAAATAGCAATGGGAAATAGTAGATTAAATAACCAAAAATAAGCAAATACTTCTCTAGTCTAAAAACTTCCCATGATGACACTTCTCAGGCTCCCAGCTAATCTATCAATAGCAGAATCACCCATTCTCTTAGTATTTTACAGGTTCTCTGAGTATTGAGACCTGGAACTTGATAAAATTCAAACGATTCAGAAACATAAAACCTTGCACTTGTACTATTAAGCAAGATTCAAGAAAAAGATATTACATCCATGCCGTAAAAATTCACCATTCAAATGATTCTCTGGATAATTTAGGATATCTTCCAAAAGTAGGACTAATCCAAAGACACGAAGATCAAGTTTTACAAAAATATCAGGTGCACCCTCGTCCTGGGGGAACAAAATCAAGTTGCCTCTCACAGAACATGTACTACAAGAATTCTTAAAACCCTCAATATTCCATATAGCCGACTTCTGTTGATTCTTTTATCTAACAGGAGGCTAGCAGTGTATAATCTATTATCCATGACAAATATTACTTAATTCCTTTGACAATTTGCTTAAGATCTAGTTGCATCATCGCTCTATCATGATTCCCTCCTACTGAAGATTAACCAATACTTGCAATAAGATGCAGCATTGCTTCAGAGTTTCATCATTTAATTAGTGAAAAAAGGTGGCTCAATAAATAAAGCTTCATGCATTGCATGCTTTGAAAAGAGTCAAATGCACACAACCTAAACCCTACACTACAAAAGTTTGTTTCAGTGATTTGAACCTATGATCTCCGGCCACATTTTTTATGAGACAACATTACTCTTACAGTAAGGCATACCCCCAAGCACACCAATAGACACAATTTATTCCTTCATATCAAAACATTGAGTTTATAATTAGCAAAGAAATGAAATCAGCCCCAAATAGAGTAAGCATTAAAGTCCATATTTTATCTTTTTACTGAATTTGACTTCATGTTGGAAACCCAACCTGAAGCATGCAGTGGAGGAAAGGAGAGAGTGCTACATTATTCTGTTCAACAATGCGCAAGCAAGCTACGGGTATCAACACTAGGAAACACAAGGTTTGAAGGGGGCTAGAATGAAAATTAAGCAGAATTGCATAGTTCTTATTTTGAGGAATGTGTATTTATTATTGATATGTCAAGCCATACCACAATTATGATTGGCTTTAATTCAGCCAATCAATCCATTTTAGATATTCTCTCATACCACACTAAGTAGGACTACAAATGAAAAAAAAAAAAAGTGGCTTAGAGCATGAGGCTCCAACAACATTGCCTGTTATGCAGAATTTGTTATATTCAGTTTACCCCTACAATACAAAGAAAATGTTCCTATAGTTTGAATACACGACCACCACAGAATGGAGCAATTTGAACATTACAGCAAAACTCACAGTGACTTCACATTAAAAATTAGCAAAATTATCACAATTGTTTTGACCTTTAAAAATCGAATCAATTTTGTTCTCGCCTTTGATTTCAAGCACTTAAATTATGTACTTATAAAATTGGATGAAAACTTTACCGTCAAAATTTTTGTCCAAAGTGGGTGATGCTAAATTTTACTGACTTCGCCAATTAGTGGACAGTCAATCGTATTAATTTTTTTATTGAAAAAAGTTTGAGAGTTTTAGGAAATAAAAAAAAACAACATTGCAAATCAAAAAAGTGTGACAGCAACTTTCAACCCAAGCCATCTCCCCCTCACTACTAAGCCATCTACACCTCACCGCACTTTCTTTGTCGCTTCCTCTCTCTCCCCAATGATTTTGGTTGTCAAATCACCACGCGAGGCCAGATCTGGCCTCATGCGGTTGCGAGAGCATCATTAATGGTGGTTTTCGCGACCCCGAAATTCAAAACTGTGCGCTCCCCTTTCCTGTACAGAGATCTACCACATTAGCGGATACAAGTGATGCAGTCAAATCCCAGTGTCGCGTGATTACAATCATTTATGCACAACACTAATCCCTATCACCAAAATAATAAAGATAAATAGAACAGCGATAGAAAAAAAATCATCAGGTGATTAAGGTGGAACTAAAAAAATGGAGAATTAGTTGAAGAGGGATAGAAGTACCGAGTAAGAGTCCATCCATGTCAAAAATCACGTGAGTGATGGAAGCTTTGTTGTGAGTATGAGGCGCACCGCTAGAGGAGTTCGCCATTGAGATTATGAACCCACAAAATGTCGTTAATTTTTGCCGACGCCGTTTGCGAAGAAAGCTAAGAGCTTTGCAGGGCTTGAAACATACGGATACCCTCCAAAGAGCTTCCCTGTATTCTTTGGGTTTGGCTTTGTTAAGCAAATAATGACGCATAACAAATGAATGCATGTATAAAATTGAGGTTCCTGATTGTAATCAATCAACAATGTTAAGTTGGGACACCAACTTAATTGACCAAAAATGTATGGTAAAGATTTTAAATGTTATAATTTTATATAAAAAAAATATATAAACTAAGTA
>JAODPA010100038.1:0-21480 GCA_025585075.1 Nepenthes mirabilis | reverse complement strand
ATTGACTATTGGAGAGAGATTATTAAAATATTCTTTTAATATTTTCATAAATTTATCACATCCCGCCTCTTTATAAAATTAACCCAAATTCACCTACAATTAATAGCTAATTAATTATTCTTATGAATAACTTTTTCAAATTAAAGGCCTAATGAAACCGAATTAAAACATTAGAGTATTACAAAAGGTTGTGTGATAGTTATGATCTGATGAGGGAACCTACTGGAAGAAGAGTTTGAGGTGCTTACTTCCATTGAGAAGTAGAAACTGTTGGATTATGAGTCACTCTCGTATGGGCGCATATCCACTTGATGTGACGGATGGAGCTAAATATCCTCACCGAATGAAGAAGAATTGAGTTGCGCTTGTTGGGCGCTCAAGTCGCAAATTCTAGTGTGCCTCCGCTCGCTGTGTCCCCGAATGGCGCTCGAGTCGTAAATTTCAGTAAGCCCCCGCTCGCTGTGCTCTCGAATGGCGCTCGAACGGCAAATTTTAGTAAACCCTCGCTCGTCGTGCGCTCGAATGGTGCTCGAGCGCGGGCCTGCGCCCAATGCGCGCTCGACGGGCGCTCAAACGCGCATCGATTATATAAAATGCACATTTTGTGTTTTTAGATTATTCCAATCAGTTTTGAGCGCCAATCTAGAGAAGAAAAAAAGAGAAAAGAGAGAGAAGAAGAAGAGAAGGAAGATTTGAGCCTCCGTTTGGGTTTTCAATTAAGTTTTAATCTTCGGTAATCATACATACGAGATTCTTGCTACTGAGAAGAATATCTGTCGGATTTTTATCTCTACTCTTGTTCTTTATATTTCTTGTACGGGTTGTGCAAAGTTAGTTGATATTGATTTTTATAATTTGGGGTTTGTGTAATCGATCAACTGCTACAAGTGAAAATTTCGGACTCTGTATCCCGTGGTTTTTCTTTCTTGTTTCATAGGGAGTTTTCCACGTAAAAATCTTACCTTTATTATTTGTGGTTGTTTAGTGTGTACTTACTATCATCTACTATGTATTTTCTTACCGTTTAAATAAGTATTTAATTCTAACAGAAATAATGGCTTTTATTTTAACGTCTCAGAAAATTTCAATACTGAGAGTGATTCTGTCGAGAAAGGTAATCATCAAAGGCTCCAAGAATGCTAGAAATCAAGCCAGAGAAATGTAGCATTCCCATTCACCACAATGTGTCACACAAATGGCTGTAGAGGCTTATGAAGTTTCATAATTTTACAAAAGTTTTAAATAACGGATTGTGGTATGTTGATAGTCAAAATGCACTTATCCTTTATTCGGCGACGACAAATCCAATTAACCTAATTAATTGTGCCGATATTCGTTATAAGATGTTAGAGATGTCTAGAGAGCAAGGATTTGTTCTATGCAATCGAATTCCTGACCATTGCAGTTGCCTTCATTTTTAGGCTTGCAATCGAATTTCTCATCCCAAGCCACCATTGCAGTTGCCTTATCAAACTTAAAACCATGCTCGAAAAAGCTCTACAAATACAATAAATATAATATGATAAACTCTAGAAAAAATTTAAAACTTGCATTTTAATGAGAATATAATATGCCTGGAATGAAATCTCAATTACACCCGACCGAACATGCTTTAAAAGTGGAGTAGATTGAATCCTTAGGTCATACAATTTGCCGCAAAGTAGAGATGAGATGATCTTTCCTCCTGCTTTCCTTAATGTTTGCTCATCCATCTGGCATAGGAGGCTAAGATTGGTGGACTTGTCTAACACCGATGGATGTGCTCTCTCAAATGATATTTTACACTAGTGTGAGTCAATGACTTGTAATAGGGCTCGACTAGAAATGCCAAGACGAGATATCACTACCTTAATCCTGAACAATGACACCACACTTATAAATTCTTTAAACAATAATCAAATCAATTAAATTAATACATCCCTACTAGATTACTTATTCAAAGTGAATCACCCTGACTACGCTATGCGGCCTTGATATTACAATATCTTTACATATATCCCAAGATAATCACAACATATTCTTTTTATAGTTATACATCCTATAGACATTACGATTTTTCAATCAACAAATATATACAATGTCTCCACCAAAAACTGGGAACAAAATTCTTCAAAGAATCCATCGTCAACCTCCATTGCACCTGCCACTATATCTAAAATCAGAGAGGATGTAAAGGTAAGCCAAATATTTCGTCAGCATACATAAATCTATAATGAAAACTAATGAAATGGTCTAGAATTATAAGGAATACAGTTGGTCAAACCAAAACATGATTGTCAAGATAATAATCAAACAATCAACTAACCTACTTAAAGCATATCAATGTTGGACCCTATCAGCAAGAGCATAACTAACAAGTTTCTAGCCACCGTCACACCTTTTGGCAGATATGTAGTAAATATATAAATTTGTAACATATGTTAGACAAATCATAACATAGGTTGTGATGGGTGCATTAGTAGTGGACTGCCCAAGATGGAGGAACAACTTAAATCCACAACGATCCATTTACGCCTAGACGGTTAACTCCAGCCATTGGCATTGACCGGACGAAATGCTAATAAGCCAACAAAAGTCAAGAGTAGGATGGTCCACTTGGGCCCAAAACGGTCAACGTTTCCGTTGACCGAAAGCTTGACCAGTTGACCGACTGAAGACCAGGCCTCGTGCCGCCCAAGCCCAGATTAGTCCTCCACGTGTTCGTCTTCAAGCCAAAACGGTCTTCTCCCCAGATTTTGCGTTCTCCACAGAAGGTAATCTCCATTGTAATGGTTACTTTCAGAATTGCTGCGCATCCCTGAAGGAAGACGCCAGAATCGGTTCCTTGTCTACAGTTAACCCTAACGGTTACAGAATACAAAAGGAAAGTAATTAATCCAGTGACCGTTACTGCCATGAAGGCTTCACGCTAAGAAAGGCAACAATCCCAATAGAGTATGGGAATCAAGTCCTTCTACACAATTAAGACAGCCTAGCATAGCGGCTATAAAAGGTCATGGAGTCCTTACTTCAAGACACGTTCTCAATTTGCCCACAAAAGCCTTCTATTGCAAAGTTCTCACGCTTTCAGCATTCTAACGCTCTCTCTCTCCCTCCCACTATGTTCCCAATGTACACAGTACTTAGAGACTTTTCTCATCACGAGTAATTCAAGATTCTCAACTTAGGAGAACACTCCCACGAAACAAACACTCCAAACATTTATATTGTATCTCATTGCATTCTCCTTCTTAATTCGAAGGAAATTTATTGACTTGAGTATCGGTGTATTTTTCCTGGGATAACCTCCCACCGTTATCTGACATCTTGTTCGCAATTGTGGTGTATAGGATCCAAATTCAGCGATGAAACCAAAATCAGACGGACGACTTGACCCGAATCTATTCAAAACTTGAATACATGACGTCTCATTGGCGTCATCTGTGGGAAGCTTACGAAAAGCCTACCTCTTTTCACAACAACTTTCCTCTTCAATTCCGCAATTAGTTTCATCAATCAGAATGGTGAACACCAGAGCGCAGGCTAGTGAGCTTGCTAGAGACACAGCCTCACCCGATCAGGACCACATTACTGATAACCTAGTCAATGGGGTACCTGTACCATTTTTCTTAAACCTAGTGGAGCAGATGAGTAACATGAATCAAATGCTCATGATACTCTGCACTCGCCAAGAGAATATGAAGTAGGGGCCTCCACTCTCTGTAGTCCCAAATCCGGCCTCCAGGAGAGGAGGCCAGAAGAAGAAGAAATCGACCAAGAAGACCAGGAGGCCAGGCAATGCTCAGGCTTCAGAGGCCTCACACACCCAGAGTCGTCCAAGACTCGAATGACGTTTGGGCAGCAAGACTCTGAAGGAGAGTCCAGAATGATGGAACCTTCGATACTCTCAGGTGGAGACCAGGCCCCAGGCTCAGGAGGAAGACTCCAAGATCGTTAGATCCACTGGTGGTAGTAGTTAGCTAGCTACACGTCACCCCAGAAAAAAATGGAGTTGAGAACCTACCTCAACTCCAAAAGATCTGGCACCGCTACCCGGGCAGATTCAAGGGTGGATAAGATCTGAAACTTGGTGTTCAGGGATTACGAACACGCTGCAGATCTAGACAGATCTCCTTCACGATAGAGATCTTGAACTGCCCCATGCCGGCGAAATTCAAGATGTCAACTCTTGACTCTTACGATGGGAGTGCTGATCCCATGGATCACCTATATCATTTTTGCTCCCATTTGAGTCTCTAGGGGTTGGAAGACACAACGATGTGCTGTTACTTTCCTCTTATGTTGAAGGGAGATACCCGCATTTAGTTCCATTAGTTTATGTCGGAGTCAATCCTGAGCTTTCGAGAGCTCACCGACCTCTTCTTGGCATAGTAAGCATCTAGCTGCAGGGAAAATAAGCAGCCATTATATCTCTCCTATATCAAGTAGAAGTAGGGAAAGAATCCACGAAAATTTCTGAATGACTTCATGGCGGAAGCCAGAAGGATCCCTAGGCTCATGGAGGAGATGAAGCTTGACAATTTCATCTCCGTGTTGGCACACGGGGACCTCTTCAGGCACCTGGCACACAAGAATCCGTAGACCTTCCGAGAGACGAAATTTATCATTAGGGCCTACGCAGCGTCCGAAGAAGCTAACGAGACTAAGCGTCCCGAGAGGACCAAACAGTTTCACTCTTTCCTGAGAGCACAACGACGGCGACCACTTGCGCAGGGAGCAGCATAGGATCGGAGCACCGGAGTGAAAGGATTATGGGCCGATCAACCTAATGCCCATGATCGACACACGTTCCAACGTTCTTATACAAATCCGTGGGGAGAAGTTCTTTAAGTGGCCGAAACCACTTAAGAAAGCGGAGGGAGAAAATTCAGCCAAGTACTACAATTTTCATCAATTTTTCGGACACTCCATAAAAAATTGCAAGACGTTTCAGTGGAAGATTGAGGAGCAGATTCGGAGGGGTTACCTCACCAGGTTCATTAGAAACCCTGGGCAGAGCTCTGGCACCTCAGGCGGGGAAGGACCAGAGCCTTTCCAACCACGAAATCGGATTGTGATTAGAGTGGTCAATATGATCACAACCCAATTGGCCAAGACCGTAGCGGATTGCAAGGAGCAGCAGACTGGGTGAAATAAGTAGCACACAGAAAACAACGTCATTAGCTTTAATAATAATGACATGGAGTATGTAATCTCCCCCCATGCAGATCCCCTTATTGTATCTGCACTTATTTTGAACGGTAGTGTCGACTACCAACTAAAACGAGTCTTCATTGTTAACGGAAGTTCCTAAGATTTGTTTTATCTTGATACATTTTGTAAACTTGATTTAAAAAAGAGTCAACTAAAACCTACCGAAGGCCCACTCTATGGCCTTGACAACGAATCAGTGGCCGTCCAAGGGACGATCCAGTTAGAGGTCACCTTGGGCACGTACCTAAGAACGGTGAGTCGTACACTCACCTTCTTGGTCATCAACCTACCATCCGTGTACAATGTTATACTAGGCCGCCAGTGTCTTACAATGTTCGAAGCCATCACTTTAATACTGCATATCAAAATAAGGTTTCTGAAAGCTTGTGGTATAGGTGAAGTACTTGGTGACCAAGTCACTGGGCGGACATGTTACTTGTTCCAAAATGCAGCAAGTGGCGGCACAAAGACAGCAGGAGAACTTGACCATCTAGATGAATCAACCCTACAACAAGTGCAATTTGGTGAGGCAACCGATCTAATCGCATTGAATCTGGAGGATCCAGAAAGGTGCGTACATATTGGGGGTTCACTCACTGGGACACTGCGTGATGAGCTAATAGCGTTCTAATGACGGAACATTGACGTCTTCGAGTGGACTCCCACTGACATGCTTGGGATTCTGGCCGGAGTAATGGTCCACAGGTTAGACATCGATCCCAACTACAAGCCCATCCGACAGAAGTAGAGAAACCGCTCTGTGAAGAAACTCATCGCTATCCGGAAAGAAATGAAGAAACTGCTTGATGCCGGTTTCATCAGAGAAGTTTAATACCCGGATTAGCTTTCTAACGTTGTCCTGGTAAAGAAAAGTAACAGAAAATGACGAATGTGCGTCGACTTCACGAACGTTAACAAAGTCTGCCCGAAAGACAGCTTTCTTTCACTCAGAATTGACTTGTTGGTAGACTTGACATCTGGACATAAGCTATTGAGTTTCATGGATGCATACTTAGGTTATAACCATATCCGAATGAGCCCAGAGGACGAGGAGCACACCACGCTCATGACAGACCAAGACACTTACTGCTATAACGTGATACCTTTTGGTCTGAAGAACGTGGGTGTCACTTATCAGAGGCTCGTGAACAAGATGTTTAAGAAGCAGATCGGTTGCAATATGAAGGTATACGCCGACGACAAGCTCGTTAAGAATAAGACCACCAACAACTATATTCGTGATCTGGTTGAGTCCTTCGAAATACTCCGCACGTACCAAATGAAGTTAAATCCATCCAAGTGCATCTTTGGAGTATCCTCAGGAAAGTTTTTGGGTTTCATCGTCTCTCAACGAGAGATCGAGGCAAATCCGGAGAAGAACAAGGCCATAACGGACATGACTCCGCCACGGAGAGTCAAAGATGTTTAGAGGCTAATCAGACGACTGACAGCCTTGTTCCACTTCTTGGCAAAGTCAGGGGACAAGTACCAACCTTTCTTCAAGGATCTAAGGGGGACAAGTTGAAGTAGTACCTGACCAATCCACCATTGCTAACGTCACCCAAGGACGAAGAAGAGCTGTACCTCTACCTGGCAGTGTCAGAGGTGGCTCTTAACTCTGTCATCATACACTAGGACTCCGACTCTAAGCGGCCGGTCTACTATGTGAGCAAGATGTTAATCGGCATGGAAATGCTCTACCCACGCGCGGAGAAGTTAGCTTTGGCACTTGTCTTCTCCGCCCAAAAATTGAAACCTTTCTTCCAAGCTCACTGCATGGTCGTTCTGACCGACTAGCCACTGAAGAGAATTCTCTAAAAACCTGACATTTTCGGACGGCTGGTTAAGTGGGCTATCGAATTGAGAGAGTTCGACATTGAATTTTGGCCTAGACTAGCCATCAAAGGTTAGGCATTGGTCGATTTTATCATCGAGACCACGACACCAATTTTAGATGAACAGCCCATTGAGGACGTAGAACAAAATGACAAAGAGCCAGAATGTGTTCTCAACGTAGATGGATCATCGACAGACTCAGGCAGTGGTGGTGGAGTGGTCCTACAGATCCCTAACAGGTTTAAGATGAAGTACTCCCTTAAACAATAACATTACTGAGTACGAAATCTTGTTAGCTGGGCTAAGACTAGCCAATGAGTACTCAGCTAGACGACTGACTGTTTACGGCGATTCAGAGTTGGTCGTAAACCAGGTTAACGAGAACTTCGAGGCATGCAACCCTCACTTGGCCAAGTACTTGGCTAAGCCGAATGATGCCATTCGGAGATTTGACAGACTGAATCTGGTTCACGTCCCCAAAACTAAAAACGGGAAGGCCGGCTAACTTACTAGAGCGATGGCGGCCGAAAACCCAGAGCAATACTCGAGGGATATGCGAAAAGTTTTGAGCACTCCTAGCACTAAGGAATAGGAAGTAATGTAAATCTTCGATACAGAAAACTGTATGACGCCTTACTAGAGATCCAGGTGGACGGAACACTACTAGATAGCGCGGATGAAGTCAAGTGGATCAAGAAGACACCCGGCTGGTACACCATAGTCGATGGGCGGCTATATCGTCATAGTTATTTGACTCTGTACCTCCAGTGCCTCATTTCTGAGGAGGCTGACTACACCTTGAATGAAGTCCACACTAGGATATGTGGATCGCATATCGGTGGCAAAAACCTTATATTCAAGATCATGCGCTAGGGATATTACTGGCTGACGATAAAGAAGGATGCCTTAGAGTTCGTGAAGAAGTGTGAGAGTTGCCAACTCCACGGCAATCTTCACCACCAACCGCCCGTTGAGTTGAGATCTCTTCAAGCCCGCTGAGTTGAGATGTCTTTAAGCTCTTTGGCCTTTCATGCAATGGGGGCTCAACATTCTCGGCCTATTTCCCATCACGACTGGGCAAAGAAAATTCATCATCGCGAGTATCGACTACTTCACCAAGTAGGTTAAAGCCACCTCATTAGCCAATATCACCGAGCACAATGCTTTAGAATTTGTCCGCTAGAGTATAGTCAATAGTTTTAACGTTCTTGAGGTCATCGTGACTGACAATAGAACCCAATTCTTAAGAAAATATTTCAGCAAGTATTGCACCAGCCTAGGCATTAAATTGATCTACACTTTGGTGGCGTACTCACAAGTAAACAGACAGGTAGATGTTACAAACCGTACGTTACTCCACAATCTGAAGGCCAAGTTGGAGAATGCAGGGGGCTTCTGAGTTGATGAGCTATCCTTCGTCCTATGGTCTTACCGGATGACTCCAAAGGAATCAATTAGTGAGACGCTCTTTAGTCTCTACTACGAGACTAAAGCAGTAATTTCGATTGAGATCGGGCTTTCAAATCTTAGGGTCGAATCCTTCGACCCACAAGGAGATCCCATAAAATTTCGGAACATTTAGACTTGCTGGAGGAAGCTCGCGACGCTGCCAGAATGCGGACAGCGGCCTACCAATAACGAGTCACTTGTTATTACAATAAGAAGGTAAAAACGCGACAGTTTGAAGTTGGAGACTTGATCTTGTGAAGTATCGAGGCTATGGATAAGACCACCAATTGGTATAACCATTTCCCAAACTGGAAAAGCATTTTTGTAGTTTCAACCGTTCTGTGGAATGGAGTATACAAACTTCAAACCTAGAACGGCAGGTTGGTCCCACGGACATGGAACGCGATCCACCTCAAGCGCTACTTCTAGTAACTGCACAGGTAGGTCATCCATGTTACATGTGTATGCTTGTAACAAATATGCTGATATTAATAAAAGAAATATTTTTTCCATTGTAACATGTTCTTTCTCTGCTTCTTTGTTCTATATGCATGTGTGTGTTTGCAGGATTATATAAATGACCTAAACTGCTATTAAGTCGGGCAAATTTTTATCAATTTGTAACTAAATCCTGGTCATCTAGGTGGCCCATGAGTAGTTGTAATTAAACCCTGATCATCCAAGCGGTTTATGAGCGGTCGAATTAAATCTTAATCATTCAAGCGGCCTATAGGCGATTGAAATAAACCCTGATCATTCAAGCGACCCAAAAACGATCGAATTAAACCTTAGTCATCCAAGTGGCCCGTTTGCGGTTAAAATCTTAGGGGGCTCAAACAACACACGTGGTAATCTCTTTCAGAAGGAGATAGCGCAATCAGTTAATGACGGTCGACAGGAGAAAAGTCGTTTGTCCAAAAGCTGGCCACCCAAGTTCATACCTAGGTAGTGCCACCGTGCCTCTACTCATGCACGAGTATAGAATAGGCTTGATACGACATCAGGATTCACCTCGATGTCTTCTCTAGGACTTAAGTTCATTAGAAAGCACCGCAAAACACCTCAAGTAAGGCGGACGACCAACTTGTGTGCAATACACCAAGTTGGCCGGCCAACACAAGAGCAAGTAATTAAAAAACAGTAATAAAGGCAAAGACGCAGAACATTTTATTGATTATGTCTGTACATTTATAATTACATATAAAAAAGTAAAGGTACAAAATCTACGGTGGAGTAGAGCCCCAAGAGGAGGCGGCGGTGGCCCCTGATCACTCCGGGACTGTCCTACGAGGTTCTTGCGACGCTGGGTAGAACGGTTTGCTGGGTTGAGATATTCAACCGAAAAGTTAGGGTTAACCAGCCATGCAATGCGTTGACTGAGGTTGACATTTCCCACACCCGTGCTCACAACATCTCAGAGACCTTGTGGGGACGTATACGAGTGGACAACTCGTTCTCCAATAATGTGGGCTCGTTCATCAGCTCAACGTTGATGGCAATCGCCTCTAAGGGCTCTCCGATGATTGGCACCTTAGGCATCACCTGGAGCTCTCTGGAAACATGCTCCTTTGGCACCCATTGGAGCTCTCCGATAGCAGACTCCTCTGGTACCTCATGAGCTCTTCGGCAGCAGGCTCTTTAGGCTCCACAACTGGCACATCTTGCTGCTCAACAGCTTGCATTGCTAGAAGCTCCGCAGGTAACTCCAACTCCACTGCCAAGTGCTCTGGTTGAGGTGAGCAAGAATGGCACTACCCATAGTAGAGCGCAGTCAAGCCCTATACGTTTCCACCGCAGTCTCAACGCTGCCAACACTAGACTTGTCTCTGGTTCCAGTGAACCGGCCAGCCAGAACATAGTTTGGCTCCATGGAATAAGAAGAAGAAGGCACCACCGTCGCTGCCTTCTTTTTCCTTAGACTTCGGGGAGCTTCTTCGTTGGAAAGCACATCGGCAGATTTGATTGTGATGGTGCCAACTTTCCTATTTTGGAACGGCATCCTCATCTTTTGGACCGAAGAAGGTGGTCCCCATCATGCCCCCTTGGCTTCCACACGGGAGACCAAGTGGTCTCTCCGAAACTCAGGAAGGTGGTTCTCCACCAGCTTCAGGAGCGGCTTCATAGCAGTGGTCTCCTTGTCCGTGGGCGTCCTGGTGTAAATGTCGGGCACCCTACCCTAATCTCTTGCCAAGGGCCAGGATACTGCCACATGAATATAAAATAACCGATTCTTCCAATTCTTCAATAAATCGTAAATAACACTGTTGATCTGGAGCTCTAGTGGGGATAGGAAAACCTACTTTCCACCCTGGGTGAACTTAAACATCACCCTAACTGCCTCCATCGTCAGCAGCTTCGAATGGTAGCGGAAAAAAATACAAAGTGTGCACAAGTATTGCACAGTATTGGCGTGAAACTGTGTGATAGGGATCTGAAGGGCGGTAAAAATATCCTGCAGCTCATCAAGGAATGGAAGACGTGATCCACTCCTCAGGTGGGCCTTCTATATGGTGATGCAGCCCTCAGGAGAGGAGCTATAACGTCCCCGGCGCACCCGCATGTAGATATTGTCCGCTTTGACCTGGAAGAACTTCGTGGCGTTTCCAGCCTACAGGCCGAGGCCTCGGAGAACTTCATGGCGTCCCCAACCTACAGGCCTTACGGTTTTGTTCCTAACAGACGGAGTCCACCGCCCCCAAAACGCGTCTACAAGGGGGGAGGTGTCCACGCCCTTATAAGGACACTTCGTTCCCCTCCCCCAATCCAATGTGGGACACTACAGTCCAACCCCCTTGGAGGCCCAGCGTCCTCGCTGGCACACTGAATCGGGTTCCGGCTCTGATACCATTTATAACGTCCCCAGCGCACCCTCATGTAGATATTGTCCGCTTTGACCTGGGAGAACTTCGCGGCGTCTCCAGCCTACAGGTCGAGGCTTGGGAGAACTTCACGGCGTCCCCAGTCTACAGGCCTCACGGTTTTGTTCTTGATAGATAGAGTCCACCGCTCCCAAAACGCGTTTACAACGGGGGAGGTGTCCACGTCCTTATAAGAACGCTTCGTCCCCCTCCCCCAATCCAATGTGGGACACTACAGGAGCACACCCTGTCTTCCTCGTCGGGTATCTTGAAACAATCTGGGTTATAGAAAACACCATGGAAACGGAAGAGAGAAGAAGCAGAACACTTAGAATATTTTCAGGAGGGAAAGCGTGGAAAGTTGAAAAGTAGTGGGTGGAGTACTTAAAGGAATGTGAACACCAGAAAAGGAGGACTGCCACGAAAAAGTGCGTCCATCATTGTTGACACGTGTCACTTTCTGAACGGGTGCAGTCGAATCAGATCTTCTAACGTATTAATTATTGGGATCACAAATTCACTGCATGCTGACACATGGCCAACTTTTCGACTAACAGTCCGGCGGCATGATGGCGCATCGTTTCAACTCCCACCAGTTCTCTGGATTCTGCCATAGACGGTCAACAAATCCGGTCAACGCTTCTTTCAGCAATTCTCATAATTTTGGCCTGGACGGTCAACAAATCTGGTCAACATTTCTTTTAAAAGTTTTTCGAATTTTGGCCTAAACTATCAATGAATCCGGTCAACACTTTTTTCAACAGTTCTCCGGATTTTGCCCTAGACAGTCAACGAATCAGGTCAACGCTTCTTTCAACAGTTCTCCGAATTTCGCCCTAGACGGTAAACGAATTAGGTCAACACTTCTTTCAACAGTTCTCCGGATTTCGCCCTAGACGGTCAATGAATTCGGTCAATACTTCCTTCATCAACTTTCCAGGTCCTGGCTTCATGGTCAACAGACTAAGAGTTATTGCCAATTTCCTCACCCTGGTGTCCCAGTCAAGCACGTCTTATCATAAACATGCTGAAGGTTGAAGTTTTAGACCATCAGCATGGGGGCTAGTGATGGGTGCATCAGTAGTGGGTTGATCCAAGAAAGAGGAACGACCCAAATCTACAACGGCCGATTTACGCCTGGACGATCAATGCCGACTGTTGATTGGACGAAAGGCTAATGAGCCAGCAAAAACCCAAGAGCAGGATGGTCCATTTGGGCCCAAGACAATTAACGCTTCCGTTAACCGAAAACTTGACCAGTTGATCGGTTGAAGACCAGGCCTCACGCGACCTTAAGCCCAAATGGTCCACGTGTCCGTCTTCAAGTCACAACGGTCATCTCTTTTGATTTCGCACTCTCTATAGAAGGCAATCTCCATTGTAACGGTTGCTTTCAGGATTGACACGCAGCCCTGAAGGAAGGCGTTAGAATCCGTTTCTTATCTGTAGTAAACCCTAACGGTTACAGAATGTAGAAGAAAAGTAATCAATTTAGTGACTATTACTGTCATGAGGGCTCCACGCCAGGAAAGGCAGCGATCCCAATAGAGTACGGGAATCAAATCATTTTGCACAAGGAAGGCAGCTCAGCATAGCAGCTATAAAAGGCCATGGAGTTCTCACTTCAAGGCACGTTCTCATTTTGCTTGCAAAAACCTTCTACTACAAAGCTCTCACATTTTCAACATTCTAACGCTCTCTTTCTCTACTACTACGTTCCCAACGAATACAGTATTTGGAGACTTCACTTCTCACGAGTAACTCAAGCCTCTGAGCTTACGAGAACACTCCCACGAAACACTCACAGTATTCATACTGCATCTTATTACATTATCCTTCTTAATTCGAAGGCTGTTTATTGACTTGACCGTCGGAGTATTTTCGGTAGGACAATCTCTCGTCATCACCTAACCTCTTATTTGCAGTTGTGGTGTGTAGGATCCAGACTCAATGGACGGAGCCGAATTCAGATGGACGACTTGACCCGAATCTGTTCAAAATTTGAATTCAGGACGTATTAGGTTGTATAAATTTAAAAGCCCAATATTAAATCCAAAGACATGCTACCAAAATATTGGTTCAAATAGCAATGGTAATGCAATTTTGTCCACGATATGAATTTACCTTATGTAATACTATTTAGGCCACTCAGCACACACCAAATCTTTCAAAGACTACTCATTACAAACAAACAAGAAATCAACACCAAAGAAACCAATAAACATCACCTACTCAACAAAGAAATGATCCCAAGTCTTGGCTAAATAAAGCATAAGGAAATTTGAACAAATTTTACTTTGGATTCAATATAAAAACTCCTGAAATTAAAGGAGAAATACTTGTCTGGATTTTTTTTTTTAGCTCGAACCACATCTAAAACTGCAACTCAGCATTTCACTCGGCCAAATCTACACAAAACACGTGCACCTGGACCATTTTTCATTCGAGCGGCGGTCACACTAGGGTAGTGTGGCAGCTTCCTCTGTCTAGGTTGAGCATCCCTTTCCATCCAAACCCCCAATATACTTCGAGCAATAGTAATTTCATCATAGACAACACTCTTAACACATCAATTTACTTTCACAATTCAACATGTAAGCACAACCTAGTTATCATTTCCTTACTACAAACAAATACAAACCCATCTCCAGCAATAATACCACAAAACCCAAGATTTATCATAAATTGGACATGTAATCCAAACACCCAAGGATTGGAATCATGGAATTATAAATATGGAACTTTCTACAAAAATCAAGATGATATTACCATTTGTCCTTCCTTTTCTTCTTCCTTCTCGCTTCTTCTCTTTCGTTTCTTCTCCTTTCTCCTTCTTTTCTCTTATTTTTTCTTCTTGCTAGCCTGCCGTCTCATTGCTTCAAATAAAAGACAAAAGCCTCTTTTGCCACTAATAAAATCCCCAACTGCCTGCCGCTTTTTGACACATGCCACACTTTCCTCTCTTTTTACATGTTTTACGATACTCTATAAATCGATGTGTCACCAAAATATTATTACCAAAATCTTAAAATCATGACTTGAAAGATATCCTTATCAAATATTAATTTTCAACCTGGAAATAGGGCGTGACAACCATAAGCATACCTTTATCCATAATAACAAAATCCGAAATTGCAGATATTACAAGAGGGTTCAATCACAGAAGGCTACATAGCAAGTGAATGCATGACCCTTTGCTCAAGATATTTGCATGGCATTCAGAGAAAGGTTAATTTGCCTGGAAAGAAATTATGAGGATGTTGCTTTTGAAATCAATGGGAGCTTATCTGCTCCAAATTAAGGCCAGCATTGGGTATTATACGTGATCTTAGTATACATGAGCTAGAGCATGCTCTTTATATTTTAAAGATATGTGAAGAATTTCAACCATTTCTGGAGTAATATGAATCCTTCCTTACTGGTATTTTTATCCATTTTGTGTTAAATCTAACATCACAAAGCTCATTTATCTTGTTATGCAGAGGTTATTCAAAACTCAAACAATGCCACTACTGTCAGGTGAAAGTTGGACTAAAAATCTTATTCGGTGGCTTGAGACTAGAATGAGAGCACTTATCTATTCTAATTTCTGTTTTATAAATGCAATTCACCATGTCATATTGAAGTGTTTTAATTTAACTGATCATAAAATTGTTCATGGCTACTACTCATTTTCTCCTCGTACCCTCTCCCAAAGCTAAATTTAGATTTAAACAGGAAGAGGAGAAGACTGCTATACAGAGGTGTGGAGGAGAATAAAAGATGATATGTAGGGAACAATAATACATAGAGAAAGAAATTAAATGTTATAAGGAGGTCAAAACTGTTGTGCTAGAATTCAACCCTACGAAGATGGCATTTTTCTATTCGGTAAGTTGTCATTTTCTAATCCCAATGTGGGGATTTAAAAGTGAAGGGAAAGACCAAGGTTTGTATTAAACAAGAAACTAAGAGAGGCCTAAGGGTAGTCAATTGGCGCTTGATCCCTGTGCATGCATACGTGATGCCGGTTTGAGTCTCAGCCCTATTTCTACTTTTCTGGTTATTAGTTTTGTTAAAAAAACAAAAATTAAAGAGAATTTTAAAATTAAGATAAACATTAATGTTTTATAATTAAACATATAATTCTATCACCAGTTATCTTGATTACTACACAACAGATATATTTTAGCAGATGGCAATAAAAGTCAAAAAAATGAATCGCTTATACGTATGGTATAGCTTGTCCAATTTAGCTTGCTGATTGACGATTTTCCTATGCATAGCTATAGCTATTTAGCTTCCAAATATAGCTGTCAAAGAGCTAATTTTGGCATATTTGATGTGTATAGATTTTGATATTCAGCTTCCTTATATAAATATCTATATCAAAGAGCTAATCTAGGCATATTTGCCTCTGTGTATCTTTATATTGAGCTTCCATATATTGCAATTAAAAGCTAACAACAGATACTACGTATGGAAGCTCAATATATAAACGTATACACAAGCAAATCCGCTAAGTTCTATACATACCTATATATAGCTCTTCAATAGCTATATATGAAAGCCAGATCTAGAGCTATACATAGCAAATTGGACAAGTTTAGCTGTTTGACAGCTATATATGGAAGCTAAATATCTACTGCTATATATAGACAGAATTGCCAATCAGCCAGCTCAATTCGAAAACTATAGCATACATATGACCGCCTCCATCATACAAATAAATGATTCATCCTTTTCTCTTTAATTGCCTCCTGCCAGCTAAAATATATCATCACTATTATTGTATTCCTCAACAATAGTCATAGAATTGCCTGTTTAATCAACAAACCTTGGCGTTTACCTTCATTTTTGAAATTCTCTTACTATAATAAGAAAATGACAGCTTTGCAAAGAGAATACCACCTTCATAGGGTCGAATTCTAACACCACAGTACTAACCTCCTTATAAAATTTGATTGCTTTCTTTTCTCTCTGCATTATTGTTTCGTTGATATCTTCTGCTCTCCTTCTCACCTCTGTATTGCAGTCTTCTCCTTTTCCTTATTAAACTCAAATTTAGCTTTGACAAACCCTTTGGGAGAGGACTAGGAGGACAAGGAGAAAAATGAGCAGCAGTCATGAACAGTGTTATGATCGTGCTGTCAACCCTGATCAACTTTGGGGTGATGAAGCCCCCTTGCAAAATGCGCTTCCTAAGCTTGTTCTCCAGTTGTCGGTCACCATGGTCAGCAATCTCGTGTTCTTCCATGCCCTCCGTCCTTTTCATCAACCTCGTATTGTGTCCGATATCATTGTGAGTAGCACTCTTTCTAAATTATATGTATATATATGTATTGCTAATTGGACATTTAGTCAAGGCAAGAATTATTCTCAGGTTTTCCGGGATGGGAACGCTGGGGTGGGGGATGGTCTCATGAGTGGGGCAACTGCCCAATCTCCACTGTGTGTGTACACCACACGCAGCTTCTAGAGAACATGTTGGAGCAAAACGCGCGGAAGGCCGAGCGGACACAACGCTCGGACAGAAACAGAGAGCAAAGGCTCTCGGACGGTCGAGAGAGGTAGAGAGAAAATATGAGAGGGAACACACGAATTTAACGTGGAAAACCCTTCCGTAAGTAAGGGAAAAACCACGAAAGAATACACTATAAAAGGATTGTTTACAAGTGTTAGCTACACAAGCTCAAACTAAAGAAAAACAACCTCAAGTGTACAACTTTCTTTCACTAAAGTGTTTCTCTCACAAGTCTCACAAAGTGGTTGCTCACAAAGGCACACACCACAACTCACCAACCTCTCACACACCCATTAAATGATCTCTGCACATATATATATACATGTAAATAAATATATATATTTACCAGCCTAGGAGGCTACCCAACCATCCTAGCGCTAGGGTGGCAGGCCATGGTGCCTGCCAGGCGCACGCCTGGCAGGCTAGCAACGTCTTGGAAGTTGTGGCGTCTTGGAAGTTGTGGCCGCCACCAACTTCCAATCAGACTGCAACAGTAGCCTGCCCGCATTTATTGCTGCCGCAGATCATTAATGAGAGAATAAGTCAACGCACGCGTGGATGGAGTCCTCGTCCAAGTCTTCTCGGACACGACGCTTCATTCAAAGTCCTCGTCCATACTTCCAATGGAGTCCGCGGACAACAGCCACTCGGGAGTGACCCCAACAAACTTCCCCTCACGACCGAGTGGGAGTGGAGTTAGTCAGACCAGCAATGTCACAACAAACTTCTAGCTTTCCCTTTGGCAAAACCTTTGTCAACATATCTGACCCATTATCGTCCGAGCGGACCTTTCCAATTGATAGCTGCCCATCATCAAAAACATCTCTCACCCAATGATATCGCACGTCAATGTGTTTTGACCGAGAATGGAATGAGGAGTTTTTACACAAGTGAATGGCACTTTGACTATCACAAAGGATCTCGTACGTCTCTTGCCTTAGACCTAACTCTAGGACGAACCTCTTCATTCAAAGCATCTCTTTACAGGCCTCGGTCACTGCAATGAACTCTGCCTCCGTCGTGGAGAGAGCGACACACTTCTGTAACTTGGACTGTCAGGAGACCGCCCCTCCCGCAAATTTCACCAAGTATCCGGACGTTGATTTCCTAGAATCAACGTCCCCGACCATATCTGCGTCCGTGTACGCAATTAACTGAGGCTTCTCTTCTCCAAACATCAAACCCACCTTGGAGGTCCCGCGTAAATATCTGAAGATCCACTTCACCGCAGACCAATGCTCCATCCCTGGGTTTGATAGAAATCTTCTCACAAGGCCAACCGCATGAGCAATGTCCGGCCGCGTACACACGGCCGCGTATATCAAACTGCCAACGGCCGAGGAGTAAGGAATCTTACTCATACGCGCCTTCTCAGTGTCCGAGGACGGACACTGCTGTTTACTCAGCTTGAAGTGGTTGGCCAAAGGGGTGCTGACAGCCTTGGAGCCTTCTATATTGAACATTTGGAGCACAATCTCAATATAGCTTTCCTGGGACAGCCAAAGCTTCCGGCCCTCTCGGTCGCGAGAAATCCTGATGCCCAGAATCTGTTTCGCCTGTCCGAGGTCTTTCATGGTGAAAGACTGCCCCAATTGCTCCTTTAGCTCCTTGATCCGAGCACTGTTCTGTCCGACAACCAGCATGTCATCCACATAAAGGAGAAGGATGACAAAGTCGCTTTCTGAAAACTTCTGCACAAAGACACAGTGGTCCGAGGAAGTCTTATGGCAACCTTGCTTGACCATAACAGACTCGAACTTCCGGTACCATTGTCTCGGAGCTTGTTTCAGCCCATACAAGCTCTTCTTCAAGCGGCAAACAAGTCCTTCCTTCCCTTTAACTTCAAAGCCGTCAGGTTGTTCCATGTAGATCTCTTCCTTCAGATCTCCATGGAGAAAAGCTGTCCGGACATCCAGTTGCTCAATCTCCAGGTCCAACGCAGCTGCCAGTCCGAGCACTAAACGGACCGAGGACATCTTCACAACAGGCGCAAAAATCTCATCAAAGTCAACGCCCTTTCGTTGACCAAATCCTTTGACCACAAGTCGTGCCTTGTGTCTTGGGGCGCTCGGGTCCTCGGTTGCCTTCAGGCGGAAGACCCATTTGTTCTTCAGAGCCTTCTTCCCCTTAGGCAATTCTGCCAGCTGAAACGTATGGTTCTCATGAAGGGAAGTCATTTCTTCCTTCATGGCTTCAAACCATTTATCCTTCTCAGCACTGCACATGGCCTCTTCGAAGTCCTCTGGTTCACCAGCATCAGTGAGGAGGACAAACTTACTGGCTGGAAGGCGGACGGACGGACGTCTCACTCTGGACGACCGTCTCATTTGGGCTACCTCACCCTGCTGAGGTACCACATCTTCAACCTGATCCTGAGGTGTTGTACTCGCCTGATCCTGGTTGGCAGTTACCATTGATTCGAGGACATCGGATACAAGAGGTACAGGACGGACAGTTTCAATCTCAACTGTGTCCGTTCGGGAGGTACTGGAAAGAGACTTCACATCTTTCTTAATGTCCTCTATGGTCTCGTCCTCAACGAAGACCACGTCGCGGGAACGAACCAGTTTCTTTGTTTTTGGGTCATAAAGCCTGTACCCAAATTCTTCCTTACCATAGCCCAGAAAGACACATTGTAATGTCTTTGGCTCCAATTTGGTCCTCTCATCTCTTGGAACATGAACAAAGGCCTTGCAGCCAAAAGTCCGCAGATGACTGTATGCTGGTTCTTTCCCGGTCCAAATCAGCTCAGGAACTTCCCCGTGCAGAGGCTTACTGGGCGAGCGGTTAATGACATGGGCGGCCGTCCTCAAGGCCTCGGCCCAGAAAGATCCTCGCAGCCTTGCCTCAGACAGCATGCACCTAACCCTTTCCATGAGGGTGCGGTTCATCCTCTCGGCCACTCCGTTCAACTGTGGCGTCTTTGGTGGAGTCTTCTGATGTTTGATGCCATGAGCTCTGCAGTAGGCATCAAACCGTCCAATGTACTCGCCACCGTTGTCGCTCCTTATTGCCTTTAGTCTCCTCCCGGTCTCCCGCTCAACAAGGACGTGGAACTGTTGAAAAGTTTCCGCGACCTGGTCCTTTGTCTTCAGCGGGAATACCCATAGCTTCCTCGAGCAATCGTCTATGAAGGTCACAAAGTACTGTTCACCTCCAAAAGACTTCTCCGGGAGAGGGCCACACACGTCCGTGTGTACAAGCTCCAAGGTCTCGGACTTCTTGGAAGTTACGTCTCTGGAGAAGGAGACTCTTCTTTGTTTCCCTACCATGCAGTGAGGACACGTTCTAGGCATGTCTCCATCCACCTCAGGGATGAGACCCTTCCTGGCCAAGTGACTCATGCCACGCTCACTCATGTGTCCGAGCCTCTTGTGCCAAAGATCCGAGGACTCCGCACTCCTCGTGGCATTCACCACAACTACTTCAGCCCGGGCTTTCAAAATATAAAGGCCAGATGCCTTAGTTCCTCGGGCAATGACCATGGAGCCCTTGGTCATTTTGATACTGCCATCACAAAAGACGCTGCAGTAACCTTCATCATCCAGTCGCCCAACTGATATGATGTTCAGCCTTATGTCAGGGACGTGCCGGACGTCCTTCAAAGTCAGCCGGGCTCCAGTACTCATCACCAACGTGATGTCTCCACGTCCGATGAACTTGGACGTCTGCTTATTGCCCATTCTCAATACTCCTGGGGCACAAGGAGCATAAGTGGAGAACAGTTCTCTCCTGGAAGTAACATGGACTGAAACGCCAAAGTCCACTACTCAATCCGAAGACTATTCTGCCACAGTCATTAGGTCCTCAGACTCACAGGTTAAGAGGAGATCCTCTCCTGTCACAACAGAGACCAAGGACTCTTCCTCGCCTCGTCTCTTTTCGGCCTTCTGCTTCCTAGCGTTCTCACGCTTCCATTTGTAGCAGAACTTTTTGATGTGGCCCTTCTTGCCACAATGATGGCACTCCATATTTTGGTACCGAGAACGTGACTTACTCCGTCATTTGTCTTCAGACTTTGGGCCACGTCCTCAGCTTCTTCCCCTTGATTCCGTGACAAGGACCTCGGGCTGCTGAGAGGCAGACGTACCCTGAGAAAGCCGTCGTACTTCCTCGTTCAGCACAGCTCCCTTCACCATCTCCAGTGTCACCACACTGTTCGGAGCTGTGTTGGCGATCGTGACCCTCATGATTTCCCATGAGTCCGGGAGGGTTGCTAAGAGCCAAAGTCCTAGCACTTCGTCCTCAAACTTAATGCCCATACTGTTGAGCCGGTCCACGCATCCCTCAAACTCGTTTAAGTGGTCGGCAACAGAAGATCCGTCCTTGTACCGGATATGGACCAACCGCATCAAATGGTAAATTTTATTGTTACCAGATTTAGAGGCAAAGAGCTTCTCCAGCTTCTCCCAAAGGGCTTTGGCATTTGTCTTCCTACGAACATGGTTGTACACATTCTCGTCCACAAACTGCCTGATGAACCCGCACACCTGTTTGTGCTCCAACGCCCAGACCTCGTCCGTTTTCGTCGACGGTTTTTCTGAGGAGAAGACCGGATCATGCATAGACTTGACGAAAAGTAAGTCAGACATTTTGCTCTGCCAGATGTCAAAGTTTGAACCGTTCAAACAAACCATCTTG